>PVJA010042380.1:0-17354 GCA_004027025.1 Myocastor coypus | reverse complement strand
TTTTTCCTGTTACATGTAGCCTAGGCTGTTCTTGAACTGGCAATCCTCCTGCCTCAACATCTTTTTTTTTTTTTTTTGGTTTTTTTGAGACAGAGTTTCTCTGTGCAGTTTGGCTGACCTTGAGCTCACTTTTGTAGTCCAGACTGGTGTTGAACTCTCATCAATCCTCCTGCCTCAGCTTCCCAAGTGCTGGGATTATAGGCATGGCTACCATGCCCGCCTCCTCAGCTTCTTCCGTGTTGGGATTACAGGTGTTTTCTGCCACTCTGAGCCTCCAGGGCTATTTCTTAAAATTTGAATAATTTAGGTTCGGGGCATGTTCCTTCAAGCCTTTTGGATTTGTGTCCTGAGGGCTGAAATAAGACTATAATCTTTGTTGGATAGAGTCCATATTGTTTGGCTCACAAAGACCTTTTGTCTCTGCTGGGAGTAGTGGTACATGTTTGAAGTCCCACCACAAGCTCAAGCTCAATCCAGAGCCCAACATTAGGTCTTTTCTTTTCCTTTTGTGAAATAGGGTCTTTTCTTTTTTTTTTTTTTTTTTTGTCTTTTTGAGACAGGGTCTCGCTATGCAGTTGAGGCTGGTCCTGAGCTCACTTTTGTAGCCCAGGCTGGTCTCGAACTTGCACCAATCCTCCTGCCTCAGCCTCCCGAGTGCTGGGATTACAGGCGTGAGCCACCACGTCCGGCTTAGGGTCTTTTCTTTTTAAATGTATTTTGGTACAGGGTCTCACCATGCAGCTTGGACTCTAGTGATCCTCTTGCTTTCAGCCTTCCCAGTGCTGGAATTATAGGCATGCGCCACCATGCCTGGGCTTGATGGCTGGCTCAGTGTGCCTAGAGGCAGGGCCTGCACAGCCTGTGGTACTAGAGATTGAATCCTGTTCCTTGTGTTTGCCTAAGCAGGTGCTTAGTCTGTTGAGCTATCTTCCTGGCCCGTGAGATAGGGTCTTGTTATATAATCCAGGCCTCCTGAATGCTGGAACTATAGGCATGCACCATTGTGGAAGGCAATCCTGATGGAGAGCTGGGGGCACAAAGAACCAAAAGTACACTCTAGAAAGGCAGAGAAAAATTTATTTGACTGGCCTGGTTCAGAGCCTGTTGGGCTTCATAATTTCTGAGCACTGAAGATAGTGTCACTTAGGTCTTAATTTGTGGCAAAGGCAACTATTAAAAACCAACAGATTTGCCGGGCATGGTGGCACATGCCTGTAATCCCAGTACTCGGGAGGCTGAGGTAGGAGGATTGGTGCGAGTTCGAGACCAGCCTGAGCTACAAAAGTGAGCTCAAGGCCAACCTCAACTGCATAACAAGACCCTATCTCAAAAAGACAAATAATAATAATAATAATAATAATAATAATAATAATAATAATAATAAAAACCAACAGATTTATAACTAACCATTGGCCCACCTTAGCTAGAAAATCTGAAAACCTATGAAATCCCACTATTAGCATATCAAAGCGTGGTCCCCTGGAGGAAGGTGCTCCTTGGAGACAGGACTGCTTTTTTTCTTTTTTAAGAATTTTTTATTTTTCTTGTTTCAGAACTTTTGTTTGCTTATTCATCTGTTTTCATGGCCAGCTCAGCCTGCCCTAAGGGCAGGGCTGGCACAGCATGTGGTGCTGGGGATCGAACCACGGTCCCTGCAGCCACCCAAGCTTTCCCAAGCAGGCGCTTTAGATCACTGAGCCATCCTGCCAGGCCTCAGGACTGCTTTTTATTTAATTTAATTTATTTATTTATTTTTGTCTTTTTGAGACAGGGTCTCGCTGTGCAGTTCAGGCTAGCCTTGAGCTCACTTTTGTATCCCAGGCTGGTCTTGAACTCGCACCAATCCTCCTGCCTCAGCCTCCCAAGTGCTGAGGACTGCTTTTTAAAATACACCAATTTCTTCCTTGATATAGTTCAGGCTGGGCTTGAACTCATCCCACGTCAGCCTCCTGAGTACTGGAATTACAGACCTGTACCTCCACACTCCACCCTTGGCCTATATTTGACATTCAAAGCAGAGGCCTCTAGCAAAGAATTGTGAAGACCAGATTTTCCCGTGTGAAGTGGCTGTGGCTCCTGGCTGTTCAGTTGTAGGCTCAGTGAACCTAACCTCTTGGTGGCTGTCCCCAACCTTTTAGTTTGTTTTTCTTTGTTGTTGTTTGAGACAGCATTTCATTATACAATAGCTCAGGTGGGCCATGAATTCACTATGTGGCCCAGGTTGATCTTAAACTCATTATTATGGGCATGGACCACTACTCCTGGCCCTATGTCTCCTTCATCTTGCCTACCTTGTGGGTAAACCTCTGAACAGTCCCAGGCCCAGATCCCATAGTGCCCAGGCAGCATCTCACCTTCAATTTGTAGGCAGATGAGAGCAAAAGAGCTTAGGGATGTTAGCAAGAAAAGAATCCAAGTGCCCCTTCTAAATTTAGGTCCACCATCTCCTATATCCCTGTGGTCTTTACCCAGTAAATCAGATAGTGACTCCTGTTTGAATATTTTATTTCAGCTCCTCGTGAAGACCCAGGAAGGAAATATAAAGTACTTAGCTTTAGAGTTGAGGCTTAGGGAAGAAGAAAAGAGCCTAAGTTCATACTGTTTTGAAATTTCCCAGTTCCTTAGTGCTAAAAGAGAGTATATTTAACTTTTTTTTTTTTTTTTTTTTTTTTTTAAAGGATAAAGTGTTCTTCACCAGTCAGGGCTTGCAGGAGTTCAAAGACAACTCAGAGGCAGACTACAACAGAACGAACACAGAGGCAGACAGATCAATGGTGTGGAGAATGAACCCTTTCCAAAGAAGATAGGAGGAACACAGAGGTGAAACAGCCGATGGATCCTCCGGCTCTCCATCAGGAGCTGAAGGGCTATGTACAACTCTGATGTCTTTCCAGTAAATGCCGGGCAAAGGCTTGTTCCATCTATACCAAAAAAAAAAAAAAAAAAAAAAAAAAAAATGGGGATCAGGGCTCAGTGAGCATAGCAGGGCACAGAAGTCTCCCCAGGAGCAGCACCCCCCTTATCCTGAACCTCCCACCCCCATCAAACATTTTACTTGGCCACTGCTCTGACTCACTTGCACTGTGACAGGGTTCTGTGAAGTATGGTTTGGACCAGAGCTCTCTTCCCAGAAATGCAGTGTTACCTGGGACTTGGGTTGGGGGCCTAGGCCCTGGGAGTACTTGTTAAAGTCTGAAAGGGAAAGGGTCAAGGATGAGAAGAATGAATGAGAGCCCTAGCTGCTAACACCCACTCTGCTCATCCCTATAGGCAAGGAGGGAATGTCAAGGACCCCACAATGAAGAGAGTGGTAAGTGGGGCTACACAAAGACCAGAGCCTGAACTGTGGCGTCAGGAGATACCAGGAACTAAGCTGCTACCTACCCCTGTACAAATAGGAAAGGGAGCCTATTCCTCAAGAAGTGTCTAGAGACAGTTATTGCACAACCTGGAAAGCTCTTCTCTGGGAGAGTTTGAGTCCTAGCAGGTGGTAGCCCTGGCTGCTAGCATCTTTGTTGCTGTCACCCTCCCAAATCAGCACACCCAAGGCTCTGGGAACCCCACACTCTGACTGCCCTATGCTCCTGGCCCCTCTGAAGGTCAGATGCAGAGTGAAGTGGCAACTGGAACTGGAATTTCAGGAGTGGATGGAGAGAAGATGTTCACCTGCAGCGTGGCAGATACCAAGCAGCAGGGCCAGGTGTGTGAGGCGCACTGCACTCCTGCACAATGGGGGATGTCAGTGCATGTACAGGAGGTACCTGCCAGCCTCAGTCTCTGCACTTGCTTGTCCACACACTTCACGTAACTACTGTGTGCTTCTGACGGCGCTCCCCAAAACATGAAGTCTTATGCTAGGCTCCCCCAAACCCCACCTTCTGTGACCTTCAGCAGAACAGTGAGCGGGAGGCCAGGGTGGCGGCAGGACGCATCATGCAAGGCCTAGGGGGAGCCAAGGTAGGAGGCTAGGCCAAGAGCCAGCTCAAACAGCCTCACCTCTGTAAAAGCAGGCAGTTTTGAACAGCTCCACGCACTTGTTGCTGGGCAGCAGATGTGGGCCCGGCCCAGGAGGCACATGGGGTGCATTCCATGAGATGGGGATGGGGCAGAGGCGCTGCACAAAGAGGCCTCGGGAGTTGCTGGCCACCAGGATGCCTTTCTCGAGCTGGCTGAGCAGGCGCTGGCTGGGATCCCCTGGATCAGGCTGGGGAAACATCACCTGCCTTATGCTGCTTTCGGACTCTGAGGCCTTGGCCACAAGGCGGCAGTCCAGGCTGTGCACCTGGTCCTCTTTCACCACACGCCCACTGTAGATGAAGGTGAGCAGCAGCGAGTAGTCTGGGGATAGAACAGCCCAGCTGCACCAGGGAGAGCAGTGCGAGGCTAGTAGCAGCCCAGCACCCCCAGGGTACATCAGACAGCACAGATTAGGTACAGAAGGAGGAGCTCACTTGAATTCAGTGTCCTTGTTTTGCTAATAAGAAAACTGAGGTCAAAGAGGGAAAACAAATAAGGACTGGGTAGGACTGTGGGGCTGGAGAGGTTGAAAAAAGGGGCCGTATCTGGGCACAGTGGTAATGCTAGACTTGGGAGGCTGAGACAGGAGGACTGCTTTCAAGCTCAAGCCACCCTGTGCTACATAGTGAGTTTAAGGCCAGGCTAAAGTACATAGAGAGTCCCTGTCTCAAAAAAAAAAAAAAAAAAAATCAAGGAAAAACAAAAGGTGTAAGTCAGGGTCACGCTCTCAGTGCCCAAGGCCTTGCTGTTTACAAAAGGTTCCCCCAGAAACTGGGCTGCTATTGAACACAAAGAAATTAGCATCTCCGGGCTGGGGAGACAGCTCAATAGAATAAGCACTTGCCTGGCAAACACAAGGACCTGAGTTCAATCTTGGATTCCACAAAAAAAAAAAAAAAAAAAAGTGTCTCACTAGTCCTGGTGGTGCATGCCTCTAATCCCCGCTACTCAGGAGGCTGAGGCAGGAGGATTGAAAATTTAAGGCCAGTCTGGGTTATTTACAGAAATCTCAAAATAGGGCTAGCAGTATAGCTTAGTCATGGAGCACTTGCTTAGCATGTGTGCGGTTCTGCTTAACACAGAAGAAAAAAAAGTCTTAATGTGGATGTCCAGGGAACATGCATGCTAGATTGTATTCCAGGGTTAAAAAAAAAAAACATTGGGGAGTATGGTTAGATACATGGAATTCAGTCTAGAAGCCAGGGCCTCTGAGGTAAGGTGGGTACAATTTGCTATAAGGCTCACTGGACAAAGGACATAAGGTCAGAGGAAGCAGACTTAGAATGGAAGAGAACAGTAAAGAGTTTAAGTGCCAAGTACCTAAGTTTAAGTCTACAGGGAGTGAATGCTCTATTGGGTCCTCATGATCGGTGGCCCCAGCACTGTCTGTACCTGGAATCAAGGCAAAGGCACTGGTCATTGAGAGTGGAACTGGGGAGTTCACAGGTTGGAGGGTATAGTACAAAGGACACAGAGGCAGGGCAAGCAGTACCTTCCTGTGGCTCAGGGCTGCTCCCACCGCTCCAGCTGCTCCCGCTATTCCCACTGTCTGGGTGACCTGCTCTCCCAGTGGCTCTTGCAGCCTCCTGCATGCACAGTGTCTAGCATCAGTCCCCCTTCCTCCCTCTAGTTACTGTCCTGCCCTCAGGCCCACCCAGTCCCCTCTCCAGCTCTTACATTGTTGAAGGGGTCCTTGAGGCAGGAAGGACTGAGGGTGCAGCTCTTCAAAGTCTCTTCAGCCTCCTCTTTCTCAGGGGATACACAACTGTGGTGTCGCTTTGATGATTTCTGGGTCCCTGGCTGGGCTGTGCAATTGTGAGGGGAAAGAAACATTAGGACCTTACTAAGAAAGAATCTGAAGACATGAGCTGGACAGGGAAGGGGAACCTGGGCAGCAGCAGTTCAGGCAGGGACAGGGCAGAAGTCTAAAGGACTTCAGAAGCCTTGAGTTTCCATCCTTTCTCCTCAGTCTGTTGGGCAATTGGGCAAGCGGACACTCACCAGGCAGGGTTCCTGGAGGCAGCAGCCGATAAACCTTGTAGGGCTCAGCAATGTCCATACGGCCTCTCTCAGGAACCTCCTCAAATTCTGTACTCTTATTGAGGGCACAGCGGAGACGAGTCTTCCAGACAGCAGGGCCTCCTATGTCCCCCTCCTTGTACTTTCCCTTAAATATTGCCCAGGCCTAGTAAAAAGAGGAAACAAGAGGCAACACCTGCATATGCCAGCTGTCCCTTTAAGAGGGCTGCGTCCCTGGCCTGCGGCCTGTGCAAGTGCAAAGCATGATGAGCTCAGATGGGTTTATGCTAGGTGTGTGTTCTGCTGCAGTTTTGAAATCTTTGTTTACTTACCATACTGGCAGCTGGACATGGGGTCTTTCCACTGGGCTATATATTGAGCTTTTCTGAGACAAAGTCAAATAACCCAGGAGGAACTCAAACTTAGGATCTTTCTGCCTCGGCTTCCTACAGTGCTGGGGTTACAGGTGTGTACCTCCACACCTAGTGCTATTTTGAAATCCTCATTAATTTTTAGTATATGTGCTGCCGAAGTGAGCACAATCCTTATTAATTTTTTAATGTGGGGTTCTGCATTTTCATTTGGTACTGAGCTCTGCAAATAAATATCTACAAATAATTAACTGAAACCCAGAGACCAAAGGGCTGGAGGGCAAGCACAACAGTGTATCCCTAAGAGGGTAGCAGTTTCTAGGTCCTTTTACCTTGAAGAAGAGGGCATCCTGGTCTTCACGGAAATCTTGCTTGCCTGCATGTTTCCAGGGAATCCGGAACATGGTCTTAGCAGGTTCGTCATCCCAACACACCCCTGGGAACTGCCCACTCTCCACCTGCTCCACCACCCAGCTTCGGAGCTTTCGGGTGCAGCGAGTCCGGCCTGATGCCATCCTGGGAGACAAGAGGGGTAATGAGCATCATAGCCAGTGCTTGGTGGGTGGATAAGGGGGAGATCCACAAAGCCCATGATCCCTGGGGCTAGTTGGTGGCAAGCAGCCTCATCTTTGGGCTCAACATGTACAATATTCTCTGAGGCAGAATTACTTTCTATCATCATCACTTGTAATTACTTTTTTTCACTAGTAATTTTATTTTATTTAAAGAATTTTTTATTTTATTTTATTTTTTTTCTTGTTTTAGAACCTTTGTTTATTCACTCATTTTTATGACCGGCTCAGCACAGCATGTGGTGCCGGGGATTGAACCACGGTCCCTGAAGCTGCCCAAGCTTTCCCAAGCAGGGGCTTTAGACCACTGAGCCATCCAGCCGGGCCCCATCACTAGTAATTATTTTATTTTTAATTTTTAAAATTTTATTTTTTTCTTGTTTCAGAACCTTTATTTGTTTATTCACTCATTTTTATGGCCGGCTCAGCCCTCCCCGAAGGCAGGGCTGGCGCAGCATGTGGTGCCGGGGATCGAACCGCGGTCCCTGAAGCCGCCCAAGCTTTCCCAAGCAGGCGCTTTAGACCACTGAGCCATCCCGCCAGGCCCCTAGTAATTATTTAAAAAGTAATTCTTTTTGACATTCTGAGCTGGTACCTGGATAGAAAGCATACGTATTGGTCTTTCCTTTTTTTTCTTTTGTGTGTGTGACCAGGATTCCAACTCACGATCTTGCACTTTCCAGTCAGACACCTGTGTCACGGAGCTATCTCCCTAGTTCTTTTTTTCATTTTTTTTTTTTTTTTTTTTTTTTTTTTTTTTTTTTTTTTTTTTTTTTTTTTTTTTTTTTTTTTTTTTTGTGGGACCAGGGTTCAAACTCACGACCTTGCACTTGCCCAGCAGGCACTTGTGCCTCGGAGCTATCTCCCCAGCCCCTGTTGGTCTTTTTTTCAACAGTCTCACTCTGTAATTCAAGCAGGCCTTAAACTTGTGGCAATCCTTTTGCCTAGCTTCCCACAGGGCTGGGACAACAGGTGTGAACCACCATACACGGTAGACATTGGTCTTTTTTAAAAACAAAAGAAATCACATTTGTCTTAACACTTTTCAGCATGTATGAGAATTCCCTTGGTGGCCTCCTGGTTTAGAGTTCCAATTCTCTGCGGCGGGCAGAGAGGGTCTCGGAGATGTTTACCTAGCTCTCCCAGCCCATCCTTGACCTTTGGCCCTCCAGTTTGCTTCAGGGATAGGTGGGGCAAGGAGCTGGGGTCACAGGCGGAGCTACAGAAGTGGGCAGGGCCGGAGGGCAAGGTGATGGTCCACTGAGGCTAGGCTTTGAGTCTTCCTCCTGGGACCTAGGGTGCAGTGCCTTCCTGTCCCTTTCAACGGGGCCTACAGCACTGGCCCTTATTAAGTCTCACACTCAGGCCAACTCTCCTGCTTCCTGCCACACTGGCTCTCCTCCCTGCAAAGCGTCCCAGGGCGTCTGCCTCCTGGGGGAGGGGTTTCTAATTTTATTAGGCCTTCCAGCTCTAGAACCCTGGCAGCCCCCCACTTTTGGCTGTTCTTACCTGAGCTGCGGTTCGGGCTGTTGCCGGGCTCAAGGCACCTCAACTCCAGGCTAAGCGGCTTTATGATCTCCCCGCCCCTTTCTACAGTCCCCACCCTAAGTTTCAGTTCTTCTCGGGGAGGTCCATTTCTCAGAAATCACGTGGTCCGAGCTGCAGGGCAACCCACTACCACTAGAGGGAAGCAGCACTTGGGAATAGTCAGGGCTCCGCGGTCAGCAGCCCGGCGCTCCCTTCCGCTCCTTTCCTCTGCCGGAAACTCGCTTGCATCTGACTTTATGTGCCGGACGCCGCTGTCTCCTCACAGAAGCCAGTTTCCTTAGGTCTGGCTTGGAGCTTCAGGTTCACATGTACACCTGTGTGTGTGTGTCGCCCCCACAGTGCCCACTTGGTACCGATGGGGGATATATCCATCACTAGCTGAATTCCACGGAAGAAGGAAACCCTTCCTGGAGGAAGCCCAGGTCACATGGTTGGGTGGGGAAGGTCTCCTTGCCCACAGTGTCAACTGTTTCTGGTCTGAGGCCAGGATGGGCCAGAAGGTAGGATGCAGGAGACCTTTTTTTTTTTTTTTTTTTTTTTTTTTTGGCAGGACTGGGGTTCAAACTCACGACCTTGCACTTGCCAGGCAGGCACTTGTGCCTCGGAGCTATCTCCCCAGCCCCTGCAGGAGACCTTTTCAGCAAAACTTTATTCACCCCTTTTTCCCTGGTACCCCGACACAGTGGGGCCAGGAAGAAGGACCACCAAGAAGCTTGGCAATAAGATGCCTCTTTATTGGTGCTGGAGCTGTTCCTGAGGAAGTCAGGCCACTGGGCCCTCCTGAAGACCCCTTCCCTCAGCTATTTCTTCCTGCGGGGGATACTCTGTCCCAAGGGCACCTCTTCCACCAGCTTCTGCAGAAGGAGAAAGAGGATAATGATACTGGATTCCAGGAGCTCAGAAATAGGCCAGGATGCATGACTTTAGGAGTGTGTTGACAGGTAAGGCTGAGTGAAAAGTGTTACCTGTAGCAAACGGGCTTGGTAGGCAGGGGGACCCTCTCCAGCCAAGGGCTGGGGACGCACATGCAGGTAGCGCTCAGTGGCTGTCTCTAGTTCCTCCACTTCATACAAAGTTGCTGGGTCCAGTGAGTGGGCATTGATGAGGCTCACAAGATATTCTTTGTAGTGTGCCCTGGGGAGATGAGGAAGTTCAATATTTGTTCTTCTACTGATAACATTTACTGAGTGGGCAGTGGGATCCTCACCCAAAGAAGATAGCTCCTAATGGAGCATGCTGGTGTGTGCCTCTAATCCCAGCATTCTAAGAGGTTGAGGCAGGAGGATGACAAATTTGACCTTGGCCTGGGCAATTTAGTAACTTTAAGACTATTCTATGCAACTTAGCAACTCTGGAAGACCCTATGTCAAAGACAGGAATGTAGCTCAGTGGGAAGGCCCCAGGTTCAAGCCCCAGTATCACAAAACAAGTCAGGCATGGTAGCACATGCCTGTAATTCCAGCACTTCGGAGGCTGAGGCAAGAGGATTGCTATTTGAGGTCAGCTTGTGTAACATAGGAAGTTCAAGGGCACCCTGAACTACAAAGTGAGAGCTTGTCTCAATAAACCAACCAACCAACCAACCAACCAACCAACCAACCAACCAACCAACCAACCAACCAACAGAAAACTGCTATCTGTTGTAGGACACAGCCAACCAGTGCCTACATATAGTACCCATCCATGCCCCTTCCAGAAGAGCCCCCTCTTTCCCACTCTGCAGGAGGTTCTACTCCCAGAAACCCTTCTTTACTGCCTAGCTACACCCTTACCACTCCTGTCTCCCACCCCCAACACCCTGCTCTGTGCTCTGCCCAGCACTCACTGGCAGAGGCCGGCATGACCCGGTGGAGTTTCCTTGCCACATGCTTCATCCCTGAGCCCATTGGGAACCTCCTTCTGCTCCATCACTCGGCAGCCACCTAAGTGGAAGGGGAGGAAGGGACCCCTGGTTGGGAGGAGGCCGCTGCTTACAAAGTGCCTAGAGAACTAGGCTATCCATGGGGCCCATGGAGGCAGCCCCCAGGGAAAGGACTGAGCACAGGAACTCCTGGTGCACTAGTACTGGTGCTTGTCTACTTAGATGCCATGGGCAGCACGCCAACTCTGATACACAGGCTGATACTGATAACCCTGCTGTCTTGGCTTTTACCTAGGGTGGCTTCTGGCCCATAACTATATACTCTCTCTTATCTCTCATTGTTTAGCTCTTGCATGGTTAACCTTCCTGTGTCCCTCATGGAACCTAAAACAGTACCCTGCAACTGCCAGGTCTCATGAAATACAGAAGTGATTAATGAAGCATTATCACTTGAAAATATGAGAAGAAACAACATAAAGGTCATATGCTTTGTTTTTGTTTTGTTTTGTTTTTCTCTTTTTTTTTTTTTTTTTTTTTTTTTTTTTTTTTTTTTTTTTTTTTTTTTTTTTTTTTTTTTTTTTTTTTTTTTTTTTTTTTTTTTTTTTTTTGAGACAGGGTCTCGCTATGCAGCTCAGACTGGCCATGAGCTCACTTTTGTAGCTCAGGCTGGTCTCGAACTCGCACCGATCCTCCTGCCTCAGCCTCCCGAGTGCTGGGATTACAGGCATGTGCCACCACGCCCGGCTTGTTTTGATTTTCTAAGACAGGGTCTCACAGGGTAGTTTAGGCTAGCCTTGAACTTACTATGTAGCCCAGGCTTGCCTCAAACCCATAACAATCCTCCTGCCTCAGCCTCCCAAGTGCTGGGACTACAGGCATGCGCCACCATGCCCGGCCTAGGGCTATGTGTTTTAATTATTTCGTAAAACAGCTTAGCAGCAAAATGGATATTATAATCCTCATTTTACAAGAAGAAAAACAAGACCTGGACAAGTAAATTAGCTGGCCAAACAGTCCCTACACTGGCAAACTCCATGTCCCCTTGTCAGGGACTTGTCCAACACTCACCTCCGGGGGCTGCCCGGGCTCCAGTGGGAGGCTCTGTATTAAATATGATGTTATTGTCCTGAGGAGGGGCAGAGACAGATGGGCGTTAGGTTCCCCTTGTTGCCAGCCACTGTTGTATTTCCTAGCTCTCTGAGCCCACCTTGGGTCCTGCAAGAATGTCCCCACTCACGTCCACCCTATGCCCTTCCTCCTCCTCCTGAACCTGCCAACCCAACCAGGCTGCCGACCTCTGACCTGCAACAGCTTCTGGAGCTGGGCAGCCGACCAGTCACGCAGGTAGAAAAGGCAATCCCGAGGGTGGTGAGCATGCAGGGACTTTTTCACCCTGCAGTTCGGCTCTGGACATTTCTAGTAGAAACCCAGATGGGAGAGGAAAACTTAAAGAGACTGCTGGGGTCTTGGTCTCTCAGGAACCCCTGCATGAGGAGCATGGAGTGAGTGGAGATTGAGACATTGGAAGGTCTGGAGTGGGCAAAAGGGGAGAATGGAGAGACAGACGTACTTTACGTTCTACTGATCTCTTTTCTCAGTGGCCTCTCACCCTCAAACCCAGTGGCAGCCCTATCCCCTCCACCCCAGCTCACATTCTTGGCATAAAAGGTATTGTAGCAGCCGCTGCAGAACTCATGGCGGCACTGGGTGCAGTTAAAGTGCATGCAGCCTCCTCGAGCCAGGGCGTATGAGAACTTGCATTTCGGACAGTCTGTAAGGGATAGCAGATCAGGGCTGGGGCTGCCACTGCCACGTAAGGCCCTCAAGGAGAGAGAGGCTGCCAGTGATAGACCCCCAGCAGATGGGCCAGGTGGGGTGGCCTTACCAATGCCATTTTCCTGAAGATACATTGCCAGGCCCTGGGCCTGGTATTCGGGGTCATTATTGCGTTTCCAGTTCTGGAACTCCTCACAGCTCTGTCCTCGGTGCTGCTCCTCCCACTGCCGGAAGAAAAGGAGCTCTGGCTCTTCCTGCTGGCCTTCCTACTCACATTTCGTGGGTCCCAGTTTAGTGTATGTCATGCCACCCACAATGTGCTTACACCCTGGGGACACAGTTTGTACCACTCCAAACCTATCTTAACTCTGTCCCTTTTCTTCATCCCTTCTGCACCCACGTCTCTCCAGGCCTTCATCAGGGGTTGCCTTGATTACCTGCGTGAGTTACTAGCCTTTCTTTCCCTTCTGCTCCCTGGCGGCCACTCTCCACACTCCTGCAAAAGACTTTTCAAAGCTAAGTTGGGAGCTTAAGGGTGTTGTTAGGTGGCAGGGTCTCAGGTGTTCATTTTATTATTATGTTCCATAATGCAGATACAAGTTTGTTAGCATCCAGTATTATATTTCTTAAAAGGTGAGATGCGTCAGCTCTTGCTTAGTCTCAGAATGAAGGCACACGTCTGCCTCACTTGGCCTCAATGGCTGACTGGACCTGTAAGCAGCCTCACACCTACTGCCTGCTAGGCTTGGCCTCAAGGATCTGGCCCATAACACCTCCTACCTTTGGACTTTTCCATGGGTTGGTCTCTCTGTTCCAAGCACTTTTTGCATGGCTAGCTTCTCATTTTTTAGGCTTGAGCTTAAATGAAGCCATTCTTTTTTTTTTTTTTGTCTGTTTGAGACAGGGTCTCATTATGCAGTTCAGGCTGTCCCTGAGCTCATTTTTTTAGTCCAGGTTGGTCTTGAACTTGCACCAATCCTCCTGCCTCAGCCTCCCGAGTACTGGGATTACAGGTGTGTGCCACCATGGCTGGCCAAATTAAAACATTCTAAAGACTGTTGACCTCAATGTCCTCAATGGGTCTATGCTGCTATTCCTTACCTCAGATCTGTTTTCTTTATAGAATTTGTGCCTACATAAAATTATTTCCTCCCTCCCTGGATTTTCTTCTATCCTGCCTCTTTTCTCTTTCCTTCCTTTCTCCTGCTTTCTCTTTTTCCTCTTTCTTTCTTCCTTCCCCTCTCCCTCCTCTCCCTCGGGCATGGCTCCCTACCTAGTAAATTCTTTGAGCTCAGAACTAATGTTTGGGGCCCAGTGGGATGGCTCAGTGGTCTAAAGTGCCTGCTTGGGAAAGCTTAGGTGGCTTCAGGGACAGCGGTTCGATTCCCGGCACCACATGCTGTGCCAGCCCTGCCCTCAGGGTGGGCTGAGCCGGCCATAAAAATGAGTGAATAAACAAACAAAAGGTTCTGAAACAATAAATAAATAAATAAATAAAATTTAAAAAAAAGGGGGGGGGCCTGGGAAGATAGCTCCATGGCACAAGCGCCTGTTCGGCAAGTACAAGGTCATGAGTTCAAACCCCGGTCCCGCAAAAAACAAACAAGCAAACTAATGTTTACCCGGTTCCATAAAACAAAACAAAACTCATGTCTATTTCACCTTCCAATATATCTTAACACAGTACCTGGAAGTAGCTTAGTAAATATTTCTCTACGGATGAACACTGAGACTCACCTGGCGCTTGCAGCGGATACAGAAGGTTTGGTGACACTGGGGACATGTTGCCTCCAGCTGTTCACGCTCATATATGAAGCCAAAGGAGCACTGTGAAGGTAAGAACATAAAGCTATTCAAAATCTTGCCTGCACCATCCCTGTCCCTCCACAGCCAGCTCTGCTGGCAGGCCACGTACCTGGGCACACCACAGGAACTTAGGGTCCCGCATTAGCACAGCCTCAGTGAGTTTCTTATGGAACAATGCATAAGCATCTGGCTCCAGGCTCTCCCGAAGCTGGGGATAGGATGCAGAGGTGGTGTGGGTGGGTACAGTTCCTGTCTAAAGCCTGAGGTGCCTGAACCCTAAGGGCTGCAGTACCTGGATATCAAGGGTAGAGAAGTAGCTGAGTAACTGTGTGTCATCAGTGAGGTCAGGGCGGCCACAGGCGGGGCACACCATATCTGTGATGTGCTTTTCCTTCAGTGTGATGGTGAAGTGTTGGCGGAAGCAGTCAGGACAGATGGTGCACTCACAGGAAATCAGAGCCTGCATCTACATGGGAAGAATGACAAGGGGAGGAAAGGGGTCAGAAACCACAGCTGCCTGCCCTGGGAAAGGGTAGTAGTTTTCAGATGTCTTTTTTTTTTTTTTTTCCTTTTTGAAACAGGGTCTCGCTACGCAGTTGAGGCTGGCCTTGAGCTCACTTTTGTAGCCCAGGCTGGTCTCGAACTCGCACTGATCCTCCTGCCTCAGCCTCCTGAGTGCTGGGATTACAGGCGTGCGCCACCACGCCTGGCTCCTCAGATGTCTTAACAATAAGGATTCAACTAGGCAGAGGTGGAATCTGAAATGCCAACAAGATACTGAATGGACAGTCTGACAACGCAAATGCCTGAAGACAGGTGGAGGTAAACATAAAAATGTGTCTAAAGGAATTGACATTTAATTAAGAGCACACACATCTTTGTGTGTGTGGGGCTGGGGAGATAGCCCCATGGCACAAGTGCCTACCTGGCAAGTGCTAGGTGGTTAGTTCGAAGCCTGGTCCCACCAAAAAAAAAAAAAAAAAAAAAAAAGCAAATATACAGACAACATTATTGACCACTGAGGGGGGAGGGTTATAACTATGGGGTGCAGCAGCACAAGGAATTCCTCTGTGATAACAGAACAGTCTCCTTGATTATGGTACTGGTTATATGTATCTATACAGTGGATAACACTGTTGCAAAGAACCACATAAGTAGGTCCATGAAAACAGATCTGCAGTATCATTAGGGTGTCAGTGCATATTTCTTTGTCTTGATATTACATTATAATCATGTAAGAAGAGATTACCATTGTGGCATGAAGAGCCTATAGGATTCTGTATATTATTTTTGCGCCTTCCTGTCAATTTACAATTAGTCTTCTTTTGTTTTTGCTATTGAGGACTGAACTCAGGCCAGGAAGAAAACTGGTACTATGAATGTGTAAAGAGGCTGTCTGCACCTAGCCTGTAGTAAGTAGGCACTATGGGGGAACACACATACATGTGGACATGTAATCCTTTGCACTAAACTATATCTTTGTGTGTGTGGTAGGCGGCTCAGGGGTGAAGAGATATTTGTATCTCTGTGTAGTTCAGGCTGGCCTGACCCTAATCTCCCCATGTAGCCCAGGGTGGCCCCAAACTCTCAGCAATCCACTTACCCCAGCCTCCAAAGTGCTAGGAGCACAGGATAGGCACAAACTGAAGATCTTGCCTCAGCACCCAAGACTATGAATACAGGTGTGCACAACTATGCCCAGTGTATCATTCTTTAAAATAAAGAGTAATAAGGGCCATGGGCTATCGAGATAGCTCAGGGGTCTAAAGCACCTGCTTTAGGCAGGTGCAGGGAACCACAGCTGGATTTCTGGCACCACATGCTGCACCAGCCCACCTTCAGGATGGTCTGAGCTGGGGAAAAAAAAAAAAAAAAAAAAGTAATAAGGGCCAGGGATATAGCTCAGTGGCACAGTGCCTGCCTGGTAAGTATGAGGTTCTGAGTTCGATTCCCAGTAACCCCCCAAAATAAATAGGATAGCAAATAAAACAAAATGCACAGAGCTGGATAATCAAACAATTGTATTTGGCCAGTGAACTGCCACTTCTGATCTACATTAAACTGAAGCTCAGAAGATAAGGGCTTTTTCTTCTCATACTGGGAATTGAACAGAGAACCTCTCATACATGATAGTCAAGTGTTCTGCCACTCAGCTATGCTACCAGCCTTATTTTATTATTATTACTATTATTTTATTTTTTTGAGACAGGGTCTAACTAGGTAGTTCAAGTTAGATTTGAACTTACTATGTAGCTGAGGCTGGCCTTGAACTCACAGCAATCTTGCCTCAGCCTCTCTGGGATTACAGGTATGCACCATACCATCTGGCTCCCCAGCTACGTTTTTTTTTTGAGACCAGGGATTGAACTCAGGTCCTTGCGTTTGCCAGACAAGTGCTTATTCTACTGAGCTATCTCCCCAGCTACCAGCTATTTTTTAAGTTTATTTTGAGTAAAGGTCTCTGAAAATTGCTCAGGCCAGCCTTGAACTTTTTTTTTTTTTTTTTTGTGGGACCAGGGTTTGAACTCAAAACCTTGCACTGGCCAGGCAGGCACTTGTGCCATGGAGCTATCTTTCCAGCCTCAGCCTTGAACTTTTGATCCTCCTTCCTCAGCCTCCTGAGCAGATGGAATTATAGGCATGTATACCACCACCCGGACCAACTGAATTTTTTTGTGGAACCAAGGATTGAACTCAGGCCCTTGTGTTTGACAGGCAAGCACTTATTCCACTGAGCTATCTTCCCAGCCCCACAGTTGAATATTTTAATGATATGAAAGAATTATTGTTTGGAAGGCTGAAGCAGAAAATCTCAAGTTCAAGTCAGCATGGGTAACTCAGTGACTGAACGAGACCTTGTTAAAAAAGAAAACTCAAAACTGTGGGGGGAGGGCTGGAAAGATAGCTCAGTGACTTGAGCACCTGCCTGGCAAGTGTAAGGTCCTGAGTTCTATTCCTGGTACTTCAAAAAGAAAAAAAAGAATGAAAAACTGTGGGGGGAGGAGAAGCTGTATAACTCAGTGTGAAAGCTCTGAGTACTTTAGAAAGAACTATTAATATTTTTTGGTGTGAGAACAGTACGATGGTTTTGTATTCAAAATTTGCCTTTTAGCTTTCCAGTCCTCTTTTCCAAGATGACAAAAGAAAAAAAAGGAACAACAGTCGTGCCAAAAAGGGCTGCGGTCCTTAGATTCAATAGCCTCCAACATCACAAGCTTCACTGGTGGCACACTGCAATTGCAAAACCTTTGACTGTGTATGTATCTGCTTCCTCTTAGTCCAAAGAGAAGTATATTCTTTCCTTTTTTTTTTCTTTCTTTCTTTTTTCTATGCAACATCAATAGGGAGGTGGGTCATGCCCACACACTGCACTCTATAGAATGA
>PVJA010042379.1:0-17351 GCA_004027025.1 Myocastor coypus | reverse complement strand
ATATACTCATTAGTGAAATAAACCAGACCTATATGTGTAAATATCGTATAGTCTCCCTAATATAAGAACTTTAAAGAAGAAAATAAGAACTTAAGGGCAAAACACAGCTGAATGTGTTATGGATTAAACAACGAAGTGACTGGAAGCAGACAAAGCAGAAAACATCAATAGCAAAACCATACTCGTATGTACACAGGATGAATCAGATATTGCTCTCAAGAACCTTCAAAAGGTTCAGCATATTGACTATAGCACAATGTAACAGTAAAACCATGTTTGGAATACATGTCACTCTTGTCTTTTTGATATGTACTGCTCCTGCTGTAAACTCAGTTACTGTCATCCTCTCTCTCAAGAGTAGTACTTGAAAATAAGAGACTGGGCCAAAAACCATATTCTTGACAGGCTACAATTTTGTATTTCCTTGAATTTCCAAATATCTGTGTCAAAATTGTGTAACTGCTTATATCACATTGTACGGAAAGTTATTAGAATATCAATGATGGTCAGAAAATATCATTTACAAGCTAAGTCAAAGACATTTGATACTCAGAAAGCCAGTGATGATAAGCCCAGTACCTATGTTATAGAATAATAGTATCAGAAAGCTTTTCTGCTGGAGGGTTGAGAATGTAAGTTAACAGACCAACAATTAGAGAAAAAGAACGGCTATAAGGATAGCCAATATTTTGGCCCTAGCCTTTAAAGGGCAATAAGACCCAGGATATAAGAGAACCTGTGCTGTAATATCCTATAACTCAGAGGTGTCCCAAATTTTCTGGTCAATGAGATTATGAGACCTCAGAGGAAAGGGCTGAATGAACTGCAGTGTGTCTAAGGAGAGTTACCCCGAGAAGAACATTCTCTCAGGCTTTCACAGAAAGCAAAATGGCCAAGCATTGGCCGTGACTCGTCCCAAAGGCTAACGCTAACAACAGTTCTACAAAGTACTGTCTATGGTCTCAAACTTAATCCTGAGGGGATTTGACCCTGGAAGATACAAAAAAAATGAATGTTTTATTATACAGGTCTTGCTTCGACTTGCCCTTGACCACCCAGCAAGAAAAAAAAAATCCTTAATTACAATGCATGGAACGCAGAGCTAGATTGGTGAGATGAGCTTTAGGAGGCTTAGATTCGATAGCCTTCAACATCACAAGCTTCACTGGTGGCACACTGCAATTGCAAAACCTTTGACTATATATGTATCTGCTTCCTCTTAGTCCAAAGAGAAGTATATTATTTCCTTTTTTTTTCCTTTCTTTCTTTCTTTCTTTTTTCTATGTAACATCAATAGGGTGGTGGGTCATGCCCACACACTGCACTCTATAGAATGATTGTGAGGAGAATATGCAATATGTCAACTTTCAAAGAAAAGAAGGGGGAAAAGAAAATAAAAGTAATGTGGATTTAGAAAGGTTAATGTTTAATTGTTTGATCAATCTTATATACCTACATGTATTAATCTAAACTGATCTGATGATGAAAATATGTAATATAAGCATTGTTAAATTTAAACCATAAAAAATTGAAAAAAAAATAAAAAATGAAAAAAAAAAGAAAGAAAATGCTGATGGAAAATTTTTGCTGCTATATACAAAAGAATAATTAAAGAACTGCTGTTGTGTAAAAAAAAATGAACCCTAGGATCGATGGAATACATTAGAAAATGAAGAAGCAAATTCAAACACATTCAGCCACCTTATCATCAATAAAGGGGCCAAATATATTTATGGGAAGAAAGCCTCTTTAACAAAAGGTGCTGGAAAAGTGATATCTACTGGATGAATACCAAAACTTGACCCAGGTTTATCACCATGCACTTAAAGTCGAAATGGATTAAAGATGTAAATATTAAAATACGAACACTAAATCTCCTGGAAGAGAAAGTAGGAGGAAATCTGGAAACCATTGGGTAGGCAAACAGTTGATGGACAAAAATCACAATGCATGTGTAACACTTGAAAGAATCAAAAACAGGGACCTCCTCTTGCTGAGAATTTTTGCACATCAAAAAAATTACCAACAGAGTGAAAAAACAATTTTAACTAATAATTATTCAGACAGAGGTCTTTATCTAGAATTTATAAGGAATTAAAAAACATTGGGGCGCCAAAATTGAAACACGTAATACAGAAATGTGCATCTGAGGTGACACACATTTCTCAGAGGAAGAAATTTTAGAAGTTATTAAATACATGAAAAGATGCTCCACATATTAAATACAAATTAAAACAACACTGAGCTACCATTTCACCCTAGAAAGAATGGCTATCATAAACAAATCAACCAACAACAAACGTTGAAGAGGCTGTGGGGCACAAGGAGCCCTTCTTCACTGCTCATGAGAATGCAGACTGGTGCAGCCATTGTAGAAATCAATGTGAAGACACCTTAAAAAATTAGAAGTGGAAATCCCATTCAATCCAATTATTCTCCTACTGGGAATTTTCCTAAAAGAACTGAAAACATCATATCATAGTGTTGTTTGTGCACCTATGTTTATAGCAGCACATTTAGTTAAATCTTGGACACAACCAAAATGCTGATCAAATGAAGAATGGATGAAAAAGACCTGATTTTTTACACAATGAAGTGTTACTCAGCTATAAAGAATGCTAAACTTGAAGACTTCATGTACAAGTGGATATATCTCAAGTTTATACTCTTAAGTGAAATAAAGCAGACCTACATGTGTAAATATCATACACTATCCCTAGCGTAAGAACTCAAAAAAAAAGAAAAGAAAAAAGAAAGAAAAATGGAAAGGCATAACACAGCTAAATGGGAATCAAGAAATGGAGAATTAAAGAATGAAGAGACAGTAATTGGAAAAGATAGGAAACATGACAGGGGTAAAACCATGCACTTATGTACACAGGATGAGTTTGAAACTAGCAGTTAATTAGTAAAATTGTCACCCTGACTAACTGCATATGGTAATATCTGGAAAGTAAGCAACTACACTGAGGATAGCAATGTGTAGTACTAAAACCATTCTTGGAATGCCTGTCATTCTTTTCTGTTAGGTGGTGCTACTTCTAATGTCATATCAATTATTGCTATACTCTCTCTCAAGTAAATGTTTTAAAAAGGTAACAACAGGACGTAAGACAAAAGAAAACAAATGCCATAGGATTGACCTGCTATAATTTTGTATACGGTTTGATATCTAAATTTCTGTGCAAAACCATGTTATTGCTTTTATCACATAGGTATTTATTAGAATATCAATGTCTAATGAAAAATACTATATTCATGTTAAGTCTAAGGCATTTGATATTCAGAAATTTAGTGATGTTAAGCTCAACTGCCTATGTTATAGGGTAATAAAATCACTAAGCTTCTCTTCTGGAGGGTTAACAACTTAAGTTTATAGACCAAAAATTAGAGAAAAATAAGGGCTACTAGGATAGTAGTAATCCCTCAAGGTCCATGAGGACTCAGGACATAAGAGAACCTGTACATCCTGTAACTCAGTGGTGTCCCAAATTTTCTGTTCAAGGAGATTATGGGGCCACAGCAGAAATGGATCTGAGATGTATAGTGTGCTCAAGGGGAGTCACTTAGAGAGAAGACATTCTGTTAGGCTTTCACAAAGTACAAACTGGTCAAGCAATGGCTGTTACTCATCCAGTTCACGGAAGTTCTACAAAACTCTGGACATGGTTTCAGAACAAATACTTAGAAGGTTTGGCTGATCTAGTCAGATAAAAAGTAATATTTTTGTTATATATGTCTTGCTTTATAACTGTGTCTAAACCATCCCGTAGAAAAGTTTAATCAAATGGTATAAAAAGTAAAGCCATATAAATGTTAAGCTGCAAAAGGCTCAAATCAACAGTTTCCAACACCGCCAGAGCTGCTGATAGTCCACTTCTACTATGGACTATTGGACTATACATACATCTATTTTCTCTTAGTTCTATGAGAAGAAAACTTTGTACTAATATTGTTGGGAAAATTTATCTTGTCTGAATCTTGTACTCTGAAAAACTACTGTGAAGACAACAATATGTATTGTATTAATTATTGTTGCTATCCAATTGACATGTTCTGAAACTGTCTCATGGTTATTTCTTCCTCATAAAATAAATTTTAAAAAGAGTATAATTTGTCAATGCTGTCTCAAATAATAAAATAAATTTTAAATTTTCCAGTGTGCCTTCAAAGCTATTGGTCTTATTTTGTTTTCCAGTGACTGTTCTTAAAATTTAAGATAATTTTCCACGCTGTGTGATATTTCCAGTGAGAAAAATCCAAGAAGGAAGATTAAAAAGTATTCAGATGTTTTATGTATAAGTACCTACTGCACACAAGGAAAGTAAATATCATGTAGAGCAAATAAGTACTAGCAAATGTCAAGGAAGATCAAAGAAAGAAAAATCAAATTCTAGCTTAGAGCCCTTTCCTTGGAAAACTGAATATGGAGAAAATTTCTGGAGAAATGAGAACAATTTAGCCTAAAAAACACTCTGCTTGTTTGGCACCTACGTAGACACAGGAGTCCTTATTCACACTACATGATTTTGCACAACTCAAGGAACTTCCATTCCCTTGGACAGTAATATAAATGGCACCCTTTATACTTTTTCAGTGTGCAGTCCACATACCTGAAAAGACTATTTTGCATTTGCTCACCTCTCCATTTAGCCCTATATTATCTTATACAAATGTTGACAAAATAATTTTTTATAAATGTATGCACTAGGTGGTAAAATTATGTGACACAAAAATATTATAGGATGGGCATGGTAGTGCATACCTGTAAACCCAGTACTGAGGAGGTGGAGACAGTAAGATCCTTGTGAGTTTGAGACCAGCCAGGGCTATGATACCAGCTTAAGGCCAGCATGCACTGCATAGTGACAGCCTGTCTCAAAAAGACAAGAAACAAATAAAAATGTATTGCAGTGCAAGTGATAGCTCAGAAGAATATTAAATGCTAAGTAATAGGACATCTAGTGATAAGGAAGCTGGCCAGAGCCATCCAGAATAACATAGTAAAAAGTCACTGAACTGTAACATGGTTTTCTCAATAATAAAAGTAATAAGAATTAACACAGTTATGGAACATGGATGTAAGGTAATCTATATACAGTTATTTTGTAAAATGTTTGTATACAATGTTGTCTATATTTCTGTCAATTCATGTCTTAGTTTTATGTTGTTCCTGTGTTGGGAGCAGCAGGAAGCTTGGAAATTGATCAAGTATGTGTAGTTGGGACTAGGCCTCAGTGCCTAAAGCAAACAAGCTACCTCACTCCTGAGATAAACATCCTGTCTGGCTAAGGTTGGCTTGTGTCATATGGTACAAACTTTGCAAAGTATAAAGGATCATTTTGTTGTGCCTTGAGTTAGTCTTTCCCATGAGGTGGACTAGCGACCACCTAGCCCTTCTGTCTTCTTGTCTACCTTTCTGTTGCCATGTCTCCCCTCATAGAACATCCTCAGTAAAATCAGTGGATTCATACATTACTGTTCCCTAAATTGATAGAATCTTGAACAAATGAATTTGTCTAGTTCAATGAATCTGGCTCCTTTCTAGAGGACACCTTAGATCATTACACAGAACCGTAAAAAAAATACCCCAAAACAGAGAACATTACATAGAAGATGTTTAAATAACCATAACTCATTGTAGATCTTTCATACACTCTTTAACCCTCTGAGTCCATGGAATAAGTGAAATTGTGCCATATTTGGAGTTCTCCATTTCTCATTATTACATATGTGTAAATTCAGCAATATTTATTTCTTTGTACCATTTGTGAAATATCAAATATGAAAAAACTAGACTTCATAAGGAGAAACCATTTGTAATTATTATTTGAATATAAAATCTATGCCAAAAGGAAGAGAAAAGCTATTACAATTGGAAAAAGTCTCTGACCATCATATTTGCAAATAACTTAAAGAGTAGGCAAAATTGTTTTATCTTTTGAGACAGATGCAAGAAGGGCTACAAATTACATAAAAATTTTAGTTAAATGTTGCTGTACACATACTATTTTACCATGAGCTTGGGGGTGTGGTTGTATATTACCTCAGGCTGAGACTTGTTTAGACTCCAGGGGACTAAAGAGGAAAAAATGTGGTATTTTTCTACAATGGAATATTACTCAGCTATAAAGAATGATAAGCAAGAAAACTTCATGTATAAATGTATTTATATTGAACATATACTCATTACTGAAATAAACCAGGCCTACATGTGTAAATATTGTATGGTCTCACTAATATAAGAACTTTAATTTTTTTTCATTTCTTACCAATATCAATTGGAAGATGAGTCATCCCCACACCCTGTGCTCTGTATAACTCTTGTGAGAACAATATGCAGTGTGTCAACTGTTAAAAAATAATGTTTACTGAAAGTGTTAATGTTTAATTGTTTGATCAAGCTTATATATCTATATCTATTAATCTAAACTGATCCAGTAATGAAAATATGTTCTATAACCACTGTTAAATTTAAGGAAAATAAATAATTATTTATTTTAAAAAACAAACAGGAATAACTAACTTCATGTTCTGGTCCACTGTCCCCGAACCCCAACGCGCAAGGGCCGTGCACCCGCCACGTAAGGTCCTTCTCAGCCTCTCTGGTTTTCTTCTGCGTTCCTGCGACTAACTAACTTCCTGTTCCGGTCCCCTGTCCCCAGACTCCAGCCCGCAAGGCCCATGTGCCCACTGGGTAAGGTCCCTCTCGGCCCCTCTGCTTCTCTTCGGCGTTCCTGAGACTAACTAACTTCCTGTTCTGGTGCTAGGTCAGGACCCTTGGTCCGCCTTTCCCTTCCCTTTCCCTTTTTCTTTTTTAACCCCTACTTATCAAGCTCCAGTACCGAACCCATCACATATCTCGTGTGGAAACCCATCTGATCCACGAGCCTACCAGGACTCCTCAATTCCAAGGCTCCACATCCACCTACAGACCAGACACAAGGGGCTTCATAGCAGCTACCAGCCCGAGCTCCAACACAGAGTCAGGAACCTCTATAGGAACCAACTTGCAGTCTACAGACCAAAGGCCCATAGACACTTACATCATAACGCCACCAAAGTGCAGAGTTCGCTTCCATACAAAATGATAACAAGGAGTAGGATGCAATCTCAGGGCCCGAGCCCAACCAAATCAAATACAGAAGACACTACCATGGAAGAAAATGGGAATCATACAGATGAAACCTCTGAATTGGTAGCATCTAACAGACAGACAAGTGCAGAAACTTATAGAGCAACTGAGATCAGAGATAACATCTGAAGTAAAAAAGAAACACATGAAGTGGAAAATCGGCTGGAGAAACGTATAGAGGAAATCAGAGCACAAATAATATCTAAAATTTACAAAGACATGTCTAAATCAATAGCATACCAAGTAGCGGAACAACTACAGAAAAGCAGAGAGGAGAACAGAAGAAAAATAATCTCTGAACTAGAGAGGGAAAGGATAACCATAATGACAGACTTCAATACTATTAAAGAAAACATCGATAAAAATTAGAGGGGAATAGAAAAATGACCGAGTCCCTGACGGAACAATGTAGGAAAGAAATAGATCGTATGAAACAGTTTCAAAGAGATATACAAGTAAACAAAATCTCGATCACAAGTTGGCAGAGCCGTATGAACGAAAGTGAAGATAGAGTCTCAGATCTTGAAGACACAGTTGTAGCCAGTGAAAGAGTAAGAAAGGATCTTTTAAAAACAACCAGAATGCAGGAAAAAAAATTCAACACCTGTAACACAAAACAAAACTGCACAACGTGAGATTAATAGGAATCAATGAGAAAGAAGGAGCCAATACAAATGATATAAAAAAAATATGGGCAGAAGTAATAGCAGAAAACGTCCCAAATTTGAGAAAACAATCATTCAGGTAACTGAAGCCTACAGAACCCCAAATAACATCAACCCAACTAAAAACACGCCAAGACATATAATAGTCAAGATACCAGAAATCCAGCTGAAGAATAATATACTAAAAGCTGCTAGAGAAAAGAAACAGATCACACTTAAAGGAAAACCCATCAGAATAACAGCAGATTTCTCTTCACAAACCATGAAGTCAACAACAGCATGGCGCAGAGTGCTTCAAGTCTTCCATGAAAACAAATTTCAGCCCAGACTACTATACCCGGCAAAACTCTCCTTCAAGTATGAGGGAGAAGTGAAACATTTTATGACAAGGAACAACTAAAGAATTTCATGACATCAAAGCCAGTGCTACATAATATTCTAACAAATATTTTAGAAAAGGACCAAAATGACCCAAATCCAACAAATGAGAACAGAAAAATCCCACCAAATAGAGTAATCAACTAAACATAGCAGGAAAAATTGGTAAACACTAGAGAATAAGAGTCATGTCAGCCATAAGTCAATACATTTCAATTATAACCATCAATGTAAATGGACTCAATTCTCCAATCAAAAGAAGTAGAATTGCAGAGTGGATAAGGAAACAGAGCCCAGCAATATGCTGTATACAAGAAACACAACCCATAAAGAAACTCACAGGCTTAAAGTTAAAGGTTGGAAAACAATACTACATGCTCAAGCACCTCAAAAAAAAAAGCAGGAGTAGCAATGCTCTTTGCAGACAGTCTAAATTTCAACACAAGATTGATCAAACGAAATGGAGAAGGCCACTACATACTGGTTAGGGGAAAAATTCATGATGAAGAGGTAACACTCATAAGTATGTATGCACCCAACAAGAGAGCAACAAGCTATATAAAACAAACCTTAATGGACATAAAAAATCTCATATCCAATACCACAATCTTAACAGAAGACCTCAACACTCCCTTATCCGAAAAAGATAGGTCAAGCAAACAAAAAATCAGCAAAGAAGTGGCAGAACTGAATCACAACTTGGAACACCTTGACTTAGTGGACATACTCAGAGTATTCCACCCAACCACTTCAAAATACACATTCTTCTCGGCATTTTCCCAGAAGAAATGAAACTATCACAAAGCTGTTTTGCTGGAGTGTTAAGAATGTAACTTATCAGCTGTACATGGGACATTTTCTAAAATAGATCACGTATTAGCACATAGATCATGCTTAAGTAGATGCAAGGAAACAGAAATTATCCCATGCATATTATCTGACCACAGTGCAATGAAATAGGAAATAAATGATGAAAGAAACCAAAGAAATTTCAAGACTACATGGAAACTAAACAGCACTCTTCTCAACAACCAATGGGTTACAGATGAAATTAAACAAGAAATAAAACAGTATCTACAATTTAATGAAAAATCAAACACAAACTACTGGAATTTGTGGGATCCAAAGAAAGCAGTTCTCAGAGGGAAATTCATAGCTCTGAACTCACACATTAAGTAAACAGAACGGGAACAAATAAACAATCTTACACAATACTTAAACCGACTAGAAGCGGAAGAACAAACGAAATCCAAAGCCCGAAGACGGGAGGAAATTATAAAGATTAGAGCAGAAATCAATTCAACTGAGACAAGGAAAACAATACAAAGAATTAATGAATCCAAAAGCTGGTTCTTTGAAAGATTAAATAAGATTGATAAGGCCCTAGCTAACCTCATCAAAAAGAGGAAAGAAAGGACTCAAATTCAAGCAATAAGGAATGAAAAGGGTGAAATTACTACAGACCCAGTAAAGATACAGAGGATCATAAATAGCTACTTGGAGAGTCTTAACCCTCACAGAACTGCAGTCACAGATGAAATGGACAGATTCCTAGAAAAGTACAAATTACCAAAAGTGAATCAAGAAGATATTAGAATTCTCAATAATCCAGTAATAGCCAATGAAATAAAAAATGTAATAAAAAGCCTACCAACAAAAGAAGTCTGGGACCTGATGGATTCATATCTGAATTCTACAAGAAATTTAAAGAAGGCATTACCCCAATACTCCTCAAATTCTTCAATGAAATTGAAAAAGAAGCAATCCTTCCAAAATCATTCCTAGAGCCAAGTATTACACTGATAGCAAAACCAGAGAGAAATTTCTCTCATGAACGTAGATGTAAAAATTCTCAATAAAATCCAAGCCATTAGAATACAACAAATCATCAAGAAGACTATACACCACGACCAGGTAGGATTCACTCCACAGATGCAAGGATGGTTTAATATATGCAAATCTATAAATGCAATACACTATATCAACAGAGCCAATTCCAAAAATCACATGATCATCTCAATTGAGGCTGAAAAGGCCTTTGACAAAGTGCAACACTCATTCATGTTCAAAGTCCTACAGAAAATTGGAATAGAGGGCCTTTGCCTCTACCTCAACCTGATAAAAGCCATCTACAACAATCTAACAGCCAGCATAATTCTAAATGGGGAAAAACTGAAGTCTTTTACTCTCAAATCTGGTATAAGACAAGGATGCCCCCTATCGCCACTTCTATTCAATATAGTTCTGGAGTAACTAGCTACACCCACTAGACAAGAAAGAGAAATAAAAGGAATAAGAAGAGGTAAAGAAGAAGTAAAACTTTCACTATTTGCAGATGACATGATAATCTACTTAGAAGACCCAAAGAACTCCACCAAAAAGCTACTGGAATTAATACACAAATTCAGTAGCATAGCAGGTTACAAAGTAAGCACACAAAAGTCAATACCATTCCTCTACACAGATAACAAAACCACTGAGAGAGAAATTACAGAAATAGTACCTATTATGATATCAACAAAGAAAATGAAATACTTAGGAATCAACCTAACTAAGGAGGTAAAAGACCTTTTCAATGAAAATTATAGTACTCTGAAAAAAGAGATCTTAGAAGATCTCAGAAAATGGAAAGATATTCCCTGCTCCTGGATAGGAAGAACCAACATTGTGAAGATGGCCATACTCCCTAAATTGTTGTACACATTTAATGCAATTCTTATCCAAATACCGTCGACATACCTCACAGAGCTGGAAAAGTCATTCCAAAAATTTATTTGGAACCAAAAAAAGGCCCAGAATTGCAAAGACAACTCTCGGGAATAAAGGTACGGCAGGAGGCATTACAATTCCTGACCTAAACTTATACTACAAAGCTATAGTAATAAAATCAGCATGGTACTGGCAAAAGAATAGACCTGAAGATCAAGGGAACGGACTAGAGGATGCAGAAGCAAATACAAACACACTCAGCACCTTATTTTTGACAAAGGGGCCAAACATGTGTACTGGAAGAACAATAGCCTCTTTAACAAATGGTCCTGGAAAGATTGGCTCTCTACATATGGAAAACTAAAACTTGACCCTAGTATATCACCATGCAAGAAAATGAAGTCGAAATGTATTAAAGGTCTAAATATTAAAAGTGAAACATTAAATCTCCTGGAAGAGAAAGAGGGAGGAAATCTTGAAGACATCAGAGTAGGCAAAGACTTCATGGACAGAAATCTAACTGCACATTTAACACTTGAAAGCATAAACATGTGGGACCTCCTCCGGCTAAGAAGTTTCTGCATGTCAAAGGAAATCAGTAACAAAGTGAAAAGACGACCCACAAATTGTGAAAAGATTATAACTAACAAGAACTCACACAAAGGTCTTCTATCTATAATCTACAAATATCTAAAAACCATTAGGATCCCAAAATTCAAAGACCCAATCCAGAAATGGGCATCTGAGATGAACACACACTTTTCAGAGAAAGAAATACACCAAGCCTACAAATACATGAAGAAATGCTCCACATTGCTATCCATTCTTGAAATGCAAATCAAAACAACACTTAGATACCACCTCACCCCAGAAAGAATGGCTATCATAAAGAAATCAACCAGCAACAAATGCTGGAGAGGCCGTGGGGGAAAAGGAACCCTTCTCCACTGCTGGTGGGAATGCAGACTGGTGTAACCATTATGGAAAGCAGTGTGGAGGATCCTTACAAAACTAGAATTGGAAGTTCCGTTCAATCCAGCTATCCCCTTACTGGGAATTTTCCCAGAAGAACTGAAAACACATCGTAGTGATATCTGTGCACCTATGTTTATAGCAGCCCAATTTGTAATAGCCAAACCTTGGAAACAACCAAAATGCCCATCATTTGAAGAATGGAAAAAATGTGACATTTTTATACAATGGAATATTACTCATCCATAAAGAATGATAAGTTTGAAGACTTCATATGTAAATGTATGTATATTGAACATATACTCATTAGTGAAATAAACCAGACCTATATGTGTAAATATCGTATAGTCTCCCTAATATAAGAACTTTAAAGAAGAAAACAAGGTCTTAAGGGCATAACACAGCTGAATGTGTTATGGATCAAACAACGAAGTGACTGGAAAAAGAAAAAGCAGAAAACATATCAATAGCAAAACCATGCACTTATGTACACAGGGTGAATCAGATATTGGTCTCAAGAACCGTCAAAAGGTTCGTCATATTGAACATAGCACTATGTAACACTAAAACTATGCTTGGAATGCATGTCACTCTTCTCTTTTTGATGTGTACTGCTCCTGGTGTAAACTCAGTTACTGTCATTCTCTCTCTCAAGAGTACTACTTGAAAATAAGAGACTGGGCCAAATAACGTAGTCTTGACAGGCTACAATTTTGTATTTCCTTGAATTTCCAAATATCTGTGTCAAAATTGTGTAACTGCTTAGATCATATTGTATGGAACGTTATTAGAACATCAATGATGGTCAGAAAATATCAATTCCAAGCTAAATCAAAGATATTTGATACTCAGAAAGCCAGTGATGATAAGCTCAAGTACCTATGTTATAGAGTAATACTATCACAAACTTTTCTCCTGGAGGGTTAAGAATATAAGTTAACAGACCAAAAATTGGACAAAAAGAAGGGCTATGAGGATAGCCAATATTTTGGCCCTAGCCCCTCAAGGTCAGTAAGGACTCAGGATATAAGAAAACTTGTGCCATAATATCCTGTAACTCAGAGGTGTCTCAAATTTTCTGGTCAAGGAGATTATGGGACCTCAGAGGAAAGGGATAAATGAACAATAGTGTGTCTAAGGAGGGTCAACCAAGAAAAACATTCTCTCAGGCTTTCACAGAAAGAAAACTGGCCAAGCAATTGCCGTGATTCATCCGGAAGGCTGACACTAACAAGCCTTCTACAAAGTACTGTATGTGGTTCCAAACTTAATCCTGAGGGGATTTGACCCTTGAAGATACAAAAAAATGAATGTTTTGTTATACAGGTCTTTCTTTGACTTGCCCTTGATCACCCCCCCCAAAAAAAAGCTTAATTACAATGCATGAAACACAGAGCTAGATTGGTGAGATGAGCTTTAGAAGGCTTAGATCAATAGCCTCCAACATTGCGAGCTTCACTGGTGGCCCAGTGCAATTGCCGAACATTTGACTGTGTATACATCGGCGTCCTCTTAGTCCAAAGAGAAGAATTTTCTTTTCTTTTCTTCTTAGGAACATCAATAGGACGGTGGGTCATGCCCACACAATGTGCTCTGTAAAACTATTGTGAGGACAATATGCAATGTGTCAACTTTTAAAAAAAGAAAGGGGAAAAAGAAAAAAAAGTAATGTTGATTGAAGGTGTTAATGTTTAATTGTTTGATCAATCTTATATACCTGTATCTATTAATATAAACTGATCTGATGATCAAAATATGTAATATAACCATTGTTAATTTTTTATTTATTATTTTTATTGTTTAAATTTAACAATGGTTATATTACATATTTTCATCATCAGATCAGTTTAGATTAATACATATAGGTATATAAGATTGATCAAACAATTAAACATTAACCCTTCTAAATCAACATTATTTTTTTTTCTTTTCCCCTTTCTTTTCTTTGAAAGTTGACATATTGCATATTGTCCTCACAATCATTCTACAGAATACAGTGTGTGGGCATGGCCCACCTGCCCATTGATGTTGCTTAGAAAAAAAAAAAAGGAAAAGAATATACTTCTCTTTGCACTAAGGGGAAGCAGATACATACACAGTCAAATGTTCTGCAATTGCAGTGGGCCACCAGTGAAGCAGATATATTGGTCTGAAGAACCCTCAAAAGGTTCAGCATATTGATTATACCACAATGTAACGCTGAAACTATGTTTGAAATACACGTCACTCTTGTCGTTTTGATATGTACTGCTCCTCGAGTAAACTCAGTTACTGTCATTCTCTCAAGAGTAGTACTTGAAAATAAGCGACTGGGCCAAATACCATATTCTTGACAGGCTTCAATTTTGTATTTCCTTGAAATTCCAAATATCTGTGTCAAAATTTTGTAACTGCTTATATTATGTTGTATGGAAAGTTATTAGAATATCAATGATGGTCAGAAAATATCATTTCCAATACCATTGTTAAATTTAAACAATAAAAATATTAAATCATTAAAAAAAAAGTAATGAGAAAAGGACTGTAGATGAGAGATGGGTGATGAGTAATTTAACTAAGACGATGCAAATCTAGGTCCTTGAATACTTTAAATATAACCCTCTGATCCAAAAAAAATAGTCAGTCACAATCTCATTGTGACAGTCAAGTGAAGTAACTACTATGTCATAATGCTTGTTGGCCTAGCAACAACATTGGCCTATCAGCAATAAGACCTGCCTCTTTAATGTCTCTGTGTCACTTGCTATAGACATCTAGGAAACATACAGTGTAAGCTGCACGTGTCATAGGGGTACTTGAACGTGGTGGAAAAAGTTAACAAAAACACAACCCGAAATTGAAACTTCAGCGAGTGACAACAATGGACTTATTGAGGTAAATATTAAGAACTTAACCATGAAGCTCTATATGTTTTATTCTGAATTATCAATTAGTAGTATGATCCTGGTTTGGAGAAATTAAACTTAAATTAGAATTTCCACTTTATATTTTTAGTCTTAGTGCTACCAGATGATATATGCTTCTAATTTTGAATGTGTTCATGTAACAGTGTCTTGTTTTTTCCTTAGAAACAGCTCACACTTCTGTACTGCCACGGACTTTTCATGGCAAGAATAAAATTTACAGCTTTACTTTATGTTGAATTCCTCTTTTAGGTATATCTTTTGTATATCCAGTGATCACAAATTTGTGAATTAACTCTCTTGGAGCAAGATGCAGTAACATAATTTCTTAGGCAAAATCTTAAATATATATGTTACTACTGGCTTATAATTCAAGTATCAGAAAATGAATTGTTTTATGATATAATTTCCTGGCTTTGACATTTATTTGCAGAAAACATAGTAGAAATTCTGATGAAGATGACGACCACGATTCCCCAGATTCCAAAAGGAGAAAGATAAACCCTGACTTTCCAGATGAGTCTCAAGGGATCGAGGTAAGGAATATGGTCAGAGAGCCTTTCTATTTTATTCATTGCCTTCACTAAAGCCTTACATTTGACTCTGCAATGAAGACTTTTCGACCATGATATCGTCATAACTGTATTTTTTGTGGTTTGTGTTAAATAACACTTATTGTTAGCTTTATTGCCTATAGCTTCTAAGATGCAACTTTGATGTGCCTTTGTCAACCTGATACATCTCTTTAAAAACTGATCAAAAGTTTCCGTACATATAGCTCTATACGATAGATTACAGTGCAACACTATTCTTCTTACATATTTATAGAAATACTATAGCACCCAAGAGCACAGGGTAAGCAAAAGAAATACAATCCTGAGCCATCTGAATGAGATGATTTGATGAATCCTTTTAGTGTAAGTTTAGAAACACAAGGGAGAAAAAAAATACATGCACACTGCAGCCATGAGCGAAATACCCAGACCAGATGTCCGGCTTGACACAGGCAGGCCGACGTGTGTTCCCAGCACAGGTACACACTCTCGTGTGTTCTCCAGCTTCCCTCCCACCCCCAATACAGTCAGTCCCACCCTTCCCAAAAGAAAGATCAGGCACTAAATCCTAGTGAACCCCATCTCTGCCTGGCTGGAAAAGGGCAAGTGACTGCTCAGGGAAGCACGGGCCCAGAATCAAGACAGCGTGAGCTGCCAGCCAGGGCCAGCTGCTTCAGCCTGTCTGGAGTAAGTGCAGCTTCTGCCCCGTTGCTACACTTCACAAGGTGTCTTTAAACAGAGCTCGTATTTTCTCTGTTTCAAAGTCAACAGCAGAAACCTCATTTCACATCTATCTGCCTCATCTGCATAACAGTATTATTATTTGATTGCAGTGGTTTTGAGCCAGAACTCTTATACGTGATATTAATACATAAAAGAAAAGAGAAAGGAAGCACACCCAGTTCTTGTTGAACAAAGAACAGGAGAAATTTGTATATTTTCCCTCTATAAGTGATTAATAATTTTGTTCCCTTTATTTTAGAAGGAAAATACATTTTAAGTATATTTTAATGTATTATTAGCTAGAAGTCAGTTCTTGGTTTCCTATTGAAAAGTTGAGAATGAAATTAAAGGGCAGTGTCAAGATATCTTTGCCAAACTATAGTAGTGTTTGAATCGTATAGTTTTAAATTTAACTTCAAGAAACACTCCCAGTGATTTTTTTGCATGAGCACACCATTATTTTCCTTGAGGTACAAGTTACTATAGGTCAGTAAAAAAGGTTTATAAACTTTTTCTGTATGAACCTAGTTAGTTAAAAAATAATGCTCTTTTTCCCTTTCACAAATAGGCAAAAATATTCTCAATTCATGTCCTCTGCCTAGAATGTGTAAAAGGTAGTTATATTTCTAGATTCTGTACAGTTACTTGGGTGGGTAAAAAAGATAAGCTTTTTAAAAGACAGTATAATCTGTGGTACACAGTTTAGGAAACTTTGTTTATAGAGCCTATGAACGATCCTAAGCAATATGAGACTGCAACAGAGTTATTGCAATCTCACTTTTAAATGAAGAGAAACATGTCCACCTGTGTAGGTGAAGATAATTTGTCATTCTTTCTGTTTATTTGATTTCTTTGTTTCAATTCCATCTACAGAATTCAAACAAGGTGAGGTCGTGTAGACATTTGACATTTGTGTAGATTCTATCACCAATTTAATTTTTTAGCTAGAAGCCAACTTAGAACTCAGTCTCTGTTCCAGTTTCATCTTATGATGGTAGCTAAGCACAAAAAGCATAGAATACGTACCTTATCAGTGCACAGTGGTTAATGAATGAAATCATCTGCTTGCTGATTGGAAAATGGCAGTTCAACAGCCAGATTAATTTGACATCATGCAGTTCATAAAATTCCAGATTCCTTCAGTGGCATGATGGAACACAGGAATATCAATTTTAAAAGGTTATAACATTAGGAGCTCATAGTTTACAGGCTCCAATGGAATTGATAAGGATTAGTGACTTCAGTTAATCTAGTTTCTGAATAGACATCCTTATTACACTTATAAGGTTGCAATGATTTTGTTTACTGTTTT
>PVJA010042378.1:0-17356 GCA_004027025.1 Myocastor coypus | reverse complement strand
CAGGCTGGTCTCGAACTCGCACCGATCCTCCTGCCTCAGTCTCCCGAGTGCTGGGATTACAGGCGTGCGCCACCACGCCCGGCTCAGACTTTTTAATTTTATTTTTATTTTTTTCTTGTTTCAGAACCTTTGTTTATTCACTCATTTTTATGGCCGGCTCAGCCCACCTGAGGGCAGGGCTGGCACAGCATGTGGTGCCAGGGATCAAACAGCGGTCCTTGAAGCTGCCCAAGCTTTCCCAAGCAGGCGCTTTAGACCACCGAGCCATCCCGCCAGGCCCCTAGACATCATTCCTTATTACCAAAAAACTCAACATTTCTTGAGCTTGGAAAGGTTAGCCTCCACATCTGCTTTTCTGTGCCTAAGGGAGATAATCATAGACACAGACCTAGACTTTTTTTGTGGAACTGGGGTTCAAAGTCATGACCTTGGACTTGCCAGGCAGGCACTTGTGCCACAGAGCTATCTCCCCAGCTCCATAAACATCTTTTACCACATTACTTTTTTATACATATTTTAATTTGAAATAGGGTGTCACTCATTTTGAGGCCAGGCTGGTCTCAAAAGCATGTCTCCCTACCTATGCCTCAGTGCTGGGATTAGTGTGGATCACTGCATGCCCAAGTGCTTTACATATTCTCGACAGAGCTGTAACTTGGCTGTGCATACATGAAGGTCCCATTTGGTGTTATGGGGCAGGACCATGAGTGACTCAAGGCACCAGATGGGACAGCCATACACATATAACTGGTGGTTCAAGCTAGTAGGCACACACAAGTGGTGTCACACAACTATAATCCCAGCACCCTTGGAGGCAGAGCTTCCCGCCCCAGAGCCACCCTTCCAACTCACGGGGGTTCTGTCCAATGAGCAGGTGCAGGGGCAAGGAGGCCAGCCACTGCCCAGCTCGCAGGAGCGCCGCCCACCCGACCCAGTGAGCAGCAGGCACAGGGCTGTTACAAAGGCGTCTGTTTATTCTCATCAGGTTCACATTTCCTAACGCCCACTCCGCTCCTTACAGTAGTTAATGTGCAATCTCACTTCGGGCCAGGGAGGGGTGGGGGTGCGGCCCGGGACGGGGAGGGCGTTGGCACTTCACGTGGATGGGGTGACCTGTCCCCTGAGAAGGGTGTGGGCGGCCAGTGGAGTTGGGGAGAGGGCCCAAGGGTCCTTTTCTTTTCTAGATGGACAGTTTTCCGTTCCTGTTCCTCCGGACTGCCCAGGGTAGGGATCATGCAGCTCAGCAGGACTGGAAGGGTGGGCACGGATGGGACAGGCAGCTGGCCGCCTGGCAGGCGGTGGGCGCAGGGATGGCTCCCGGGTAAGGCACAACCCTGTCTTTGGCTCTCCTAGTGAGGAGTCTCCTCCCCTGCACCCCTTGCCCTCCCCAACTTCCCCCAGGGAGCCAGGAGCACCTCCTGGGGTCCCTGAAACCCAGGGGGCTCTGCCACCCACCCAGCTCTGCGGGGCACCCCACTAGAGTAAGAGTGGGAGTGGGTGGGGAGGGGCTCCTGGGACTGCACTCCCTCTGGGGTCTGGCTAGGGCCCCTCAGGGCCAGCTGCCTGCCAAGTGACCAGGACATTGTGCTTTGGGATCAGCGCTGAAGTGGGTGGAGGGGGAGTGCGACTAAGGTGCTTGTGCTTAGCTGAGGGTGCCGACTCCCCACTCCCCTGTACCCCAGGGCCAAGGTGCCGGGCTGGACCCAGGGAGCAGGCCTGACACCCTCATCCGGCACCAAGCCGATGTCAGTAGAGAATCTGGCAGGCTGGGCTGGAGAAGTTCTCTAACCCAGGGCCCAGTACTGGGCCTGATCCACCACTGGCCCAGACCCCCACCTTACCCTTGCCTGGGAAGAAGTTGCGAGCCAGGGGCTGGGGCAGCTGGAGAGGGCAGGTGGCAGAGTTGAGCAAGTGTGTGGGAGAAAAGACTGGGGGCAGCCTCTGTGTTCACATCTACAACTCAAACCACAACCACTCACTCAGGGCAATAAAAAAGGAAGGGTGAGAGGAAAAATTCTACAAACAACCACTAACACTGGACATAGGCCCTCCCCTGGTTCCCCAGCGCTGAGCTCAGCCGTCAGTCAAGGCCTGCAACACTCCCAGAACACTGCAGCCATGGGGTGGGGAAGGGAGGGGCTAGCTGGACCCCTTGGGGCCCAAGCACCCATATTCCACCCATGCACACACACAGCCTGCCCACTTATCCTGCCTTCCATGGCCCCCCGCCCCCAGGGGGACCTCAGACACAGTCCTGTTGGTTTGAAAAATAAAAGGAAATCTTATGCTTCAATATTTCATTCACTAAAAAAATTCTTAAAAAGTATGTACAGGGGGGTGAGAGGCTGGGAGCCCTGCTGGGGGGTAGGGTGCTGATGGGGAAGAGTGACACCCTCAGCCTGCTCTGAGTCCAACCCTGGTCTTCCCACCTCTTCTATCTGTTCTGAAAGCAAACGTACACATGCACACATGAACACCCACACGCACTGAGCCCAAGACCCTGTTCTCCTGGCCTCTGAGCCAGGAGCCCCCTGTCACTCAAGAGCCCCCCCCCCACTTAGGACCAGCCTCACTTGGGCCCCCAGGGGACCTATGGGATGAAACTGAAAGCACAGGGCCAGGAGAGGGGTGTGGGCCGCCCTGGCCACCTTCCGCCCTTGGACTGTGGGGTTGCTCTGGGCCTCGTCTGAGCCTGTTCTCTAGTTGTGCAGTGGAGTCCCACAGCCTCGCCTACCCAGCCCCCAGGCACAGGGACAGACGAGGGACAGAGACAGGAAGGCGCTTTGGAGACATGGAAGCACTGGGAGATGGTAGAGGGGTCCTGAGAGCACCCGGATAACCCGAGTCCTCAGGAAGTCCCCAGGGCCCCCCAGGCCGGCCCCTCCCTAAGCCAGGCCTGGGAGCTGGAATGACCAGAGCACTAGGAGGGGGACAGGGCTCCCTACTGCACGTGTGTGTCCCAGGCGGCCCGCCCTCTCCACCTGGCTCGTGGGGAAGGGGGGAACAGTGAGACAGAGGGGCTGGGAGCATGCAGCACCCCCGCGGGTTGTGGGAAGGGGTAGACAGTAGCTCGTGACCAAGATGGTGGTGGGTGTGTGATAGGAAGGGAGTGTGACAGCCCGCGGGGAGGGCCCCATGCGTTACTGGAGGACCTCTGCTGAGGGGCCCGCCTCGCCATCATGACTGGCCGTCTCGAAGCTGTGCTCCATGCCCATCATATCTGGTTCCATCTTGCCGGTGTCATTGATGAAAGAGGTGTAGGCATCACCCTCTGCCAAGGGTGGCTTGGCCTTGGGCATCCAGCTCTTGCGCACCACACGGCGGGCATTGGTACACATGTCAGCTGCAATGGCATTCATCTCGCTCTCCTTGAAGTTAGGGGCAAAATTCTGGCAGTAGTCTGTGGGCAGAGCAGGATCTCAGACCAGGCCTGGCCTCCCCATAAAGCTTGACCAAGAGGGCACAGTGGGTTTGATGGGATGGCCCAGGTTCCTAAAGAACTGGCATCACCGGACAGACAGAACCTAGACACCTGCACCCTCCCCATGACACAGGGCTGGTAACATAGGGGCTGCCCCCTCGGCAGGCGCTGCCTGCTCACATCCACCCTGCCATATTAACTGCCTAAAACAGAAGCCGCTCCGTACCACAGGGGCCCTCCCATCAGCATTGTTCTCAACCACGAATGATCTGACTACATCCACTCCCAACAAGCCTAAGCTGCATCTTCGAATCTTCCTTGCCATCAAATCTAGTCATCCCTCACCTCAGGGGCAACACAGGAGGGGGGGTCTCAAAACCCCAACCCTTACACCCTGGAAGGCCACTCACACTTGACGGCGTGGAGGACGCGGCTGTCCAGTGGTTTGCGTCGGGGGTCGTTGGTGGAAGATCGGATGCCGGTGCCACAGCTGTTGGCCAGCGTGTTCCTAGGGGGAGTGGGATGTGGTAGTCATTACCTGTGGCTGAGGGTGTGGGGCTACCCTCCCCCTCCCTGGACCCTGGTGAGAACCTCACCGGTCAAAGAAGGAGGCCAAAAGCCGCCGCAGCAGGACCTTGTGCCGTGTGCCTGCGCTGACATGGCAGTTCATAAGCTGTGCCCTTGTGATATACACGTTGGTGCCTGGTAAGGGAGGTGGCAAAGGGTGGCCATGGGTCCCATGCTTCCCTGTTCCTTTCTCAAAGCCCACCTATCCTTCTGCTGGGCCTGGAGCACTCAGAGGGGCCTGCCCTGTTGCTCTGTGGCAGGCCCTACAGCAAGGCCAGCAGGGCCATCTGTGTACTAGTGGGGAACAGATCAGGATGGCTCAGGTCAGAGAGGGAAGCTGGGAGCAGATGCATCCAGGCACCGCTGCAGGGAATCCCAAACACCGAGACAGCCCTGACCTGTACCACATAGCCATACCGACAGCCCATGTGGAAAATTCGAGGGCACCTGCAGCCCCAAGCATAGTGACAGGAGACCCAAGAGAGGTAGAAGACAGGATCTGGGGACAGGTGTGATCAGCATACCTGTCACCAACTCCAGCTTCTCTGAGGGATCCCCCTCATCATAGAGCTTGGGGTGGCAGCGGTTGCCAATCTGGTTGATGAGCTCAGCAGGGAGAGATGCCAGGTCTTGTCGCACCCGGATGCGGCTGCGGGACTCAGGGGCCACCTGCTCAGGGAGGGCCTCTACCTTCTCAGCTGCAAGGAGAGAGCAGAAGATGCGTACATATGCCGCACCCTCCATGTATAAACCAAGGTCGGTGTGTATGGCATTACCCTACCTGTCTGGCCAACATTCATCATGCTGTACATGGTGTACATGTTGCAGATCTGCCGGTACTGCTCGTCTGTGCCCTCCTCGCCTCCATCTTCCTCCTCATCTTCCTCATTGTGGTAGGAGCCAGGGCTGTCACTGGTGTAGGCACTTGAGGTGCCTGGGCTGGTCCGCTCCGAGGTGCTAGGCCCACTCATCATGCCCCCCGCTGCCACCACGGCTGCAACCACGGGGGCTGGCTGGGGCGTCCGGTTAGCGGTAAGATCTGGTGTGGAGAACTTGGCCATCTTGCGGCTACCATTGCCCCCGCTGCCACCTCCAGCCTCCTTCTGGCTGCCATCCCACAGCCTCTTGGCCACAGGTGTGCACTGTACGGAGTCCGACTCCTGCTGCTCTGTCTTGACCCGAGACACCAGGGACAGCGGCGTGCTGCAGACCGGCCAGCCCGACGTCTGCGCCACGGGGCTCTGTGGCTCCGACGACGGGGCCTCCTCAGCATGTAGGCCCTGGGAGTCACAGCTCGGGGAGCTCACCTTGAGGAAGAACTCAGTGCCCTTTTCCATGATTTCCTGGATCTGCAGGAAGCCAGCTGTGTAGATGAGCAGAAACTGGTCACCCATGTTCATGCTCAGCCGCCCTGTATAGCAGAATGTGAGGATCTGCTGGAAGGACTGTGGCTGCACAGCCGCTGGCAGCTCTACCACAGCGCTCCGGCTGCTGTTGAACAGGTCCCGGAAGTAGGAGCTGCTGGCAGCCAGCACAGCCCGGTGGGCCTTGAAGGCATGGCCCTTGACCACCACCGACACATCACAGTATAGGCCTTGCAGTCGCTGCTCATTGAGGCACTCAAGGATGCTGTTGCCAAAGTTTGGGATCTCCATCTGCAGAGTCTGGGCCATGGCGTCAGCTACACAGCACAGAGGGAGAGACAAGGGTAAGGTGGTCAAATGTAGTGCCATCCAGATTCCCTCAAAGCTGGGCGTCAGTGGGTGGGAGCTCAGACACCCACAACACAATCTACTATCCCTGATGGGCCTGCACAGGGCCACCTAATCCTCATGTCCTGGTATACTCTTGCCTTTATGACATACAGGTTGTTCCTTAGTATCCAAGGGGGGTGGCTGGCTGAGGCCCATATGCTGAGCAAAATCTGCAGGTGCCCAAGTCCCTTACATCAAATGGCTCCACATTTGCAAAGAAGCCATGCATGTCATTCAGGAGACTTCACATAATCTCTCCATGGTAACAGGTGATGCAGGAGGTGGTATAAACACTATGTACATAATACTGTAGGGAGAACAATGGCAAGAAAAGTCTACACGTAGTGCAGATGCAATTTTTTTCAGAGGCACTGGGAATGGAACCTGGAAACTTCGTGCCAAACTGTAAGATGAGAGTCTCACTCAATAGCTAAACTGTCCAGGCTGGGCTCTGACCTGAGCTCCTACTGAGCACCTTCCTGTTGAATGTTGAGATGATAGTTGAATCCACCACACTTAGCCTGAATGCCAACTTTTCTCCTAAATGTATGTATGTGTCTGTCTGACTGACTGTCTTTTTGAGACAGGGTCTCACTGTGCAGTTCAGGCTGGTCTCAAACTGGCACCGATCCTCCTGCCTCAGCCTCCCAAGTGCTGGGATTACAGGCGTGCACCACCACACCTGGCTTCCTAAATGTTTTTAATCCACAGAATTTTTTTTTTTTTAGCCAGGTGTGATGGTGCACAACTGTAATCCCAGCACCTGGGAGGCTGAGGCAGGAGGGTTGGTATTAGTTTGAGACCAGCCTAAGCTATAAAAGTGAGCTCAAAGCAAGCCTTAACTGTGTAGTGAGACCATGTCTCAAAAACACAAGGGGGCCGGGCGTGGTGGCTCACGCCTGTAATCCCGGCACTCGGGAGGCTGAGGCAGGAGGATTGGTGCGAGTTCGAGACCAGCCTGGGCTACAAAAGTGAGCTCAGGACCAGCCTCAACTGCATAGCGAGACTCTGTCTCAAAAAGGCAAAAAAAAAAAAAAAAAAAAAAAAAAAAAGACAAGGGGGAAAAAAGAGAAAAAAAAAAAAAGTTTTTTGTTAAGACTCTTTGATGTGCATGCAGATGACTGAATCTGAAGATGTGGAACCCATGGGTACCGAAAGCTGACTGGCCTGTTCAATCTGCAAGGCACATGCAAGGCAGAGTAGCCAAGCACTATCTATCCCCCTGCAGTTAGGTTGGAAGTACACACTCCCACCCAGATACTCAAATGCTGAGGGAGCCCACCTAAAAATTGGGGGAGGGGAGAGACATTCCCCCATGCAGCAGTGCAGACTACTCCCACTCCCATCTCTTGAGGGCACATAACACAAGCTCCAGGAGTCCAGCCCTACTGGCTAAATGGCACCCTTGAAGTTACACAAAACCACTAGTGTCACCAAGGAAATGCCAATGCCAATCACACTGAACCACCATGCCAACTCACATAGCTGCTAGCATAAAGACGGGAATGACAAGGGTACAGCTTGGGACAAAGCACCTGCCCAGCATATGTCAGGCCCAGGTTGTAGCCGAAGCACCCTGCACACAGCCACATATGGCTTGTGCCAACATATAGGTGGGCCTGGGGCAATGCTCTGTGTGTGTGTGCACATAAATGCACACACACAAACTCCCTGGAGTAGATACTGTTGTGGTTTACACTTAAATAACTCCTGGCTGACCCTGTTCAGAGATGGGACTTCCAGAAGGTTACCAGCTTCAGGCACAGTGACTGACCCAGCAGCAGACTCACACCGGGATCAGCATGGGGCTGGGCTGGGGGTTCTTGCTCCTCCCTTTTCTTTACTTCCTGGCAGCCACAGGTGAGGAGCTATCCCACCATGCTCTCTGATTTTGCCAGTCCTGCCTGGGGGGCTAGCAGAATCCTCTGAAATAAGAGTCCAACTAAATTCCTCTGGAGTCATGGATGTCATTTATTGGGCCCCAGTGACAGGAAAACACCTGGCAGACCACATACTCAAGTGCCCCATATAAGATCAGACAAACCACATTTCCAGACAACTTTCCCGTACATGACCTATAACCCATAATACAGCATAAATGTTGCATCCAGGGCTGTTATGCTACACTGGCAAGCCCGATCCCAGCCCATCCTCAGTGGGTGCCACATGGGTGAATAATGAGTCTCAGAAGGCACTTGGCTCACAGGGAGCATGGAATAATTCAGGCCCTGAAGTTCTGCAGGAAGCAGGAGGCAGTGGAAATGCAGGCTGCAAGCCCAGGGATCCAGGTACCTTCCCTAAGGCAGCCCCAGCCTCAGAGCCTGGCACTTTTCGGCCTCCAAATAGTGATGCAGACAAAGAAGCAACTGGTGCAAAAGGCTCAGCCAAGAGCATCTAGGGCCCCTCCTGTGACGCTGTGGAGCAGGATGCTAGGACTGAGTGCTGCAGGGACCCCAGTGCCTTCCAGCCCTGGATAGTCTCAACCCACGAGGCTCCCAGGAAACACTGTCCCAGGTTCCTGGCCATGTAACTAACTGGTAGGGTGCGTAGTGGTGGCAGAGTCAAGTGTCAAGACCCTCTACATGCCAAACCTGTCCCCACCATGCTGAGCAGCCAACTGCAGATGCTGGCTATCCTCAAGCCCAGTGGATCAAAGGTGCTCAGGTCTCAGGTCAGGAACACTGGGCAGAGGGGTGGTGTCCCCCAGTGTGGCTGGTTGTGCCTCAGCCCCGTGTCTACCCCATTCTGTACCATTCTGCACAGCGCCTTTACTCATCTCTCACACTAAACCCTCAACACCACAGGGTCTCACTATGCAGCAGTTCAGTCTGACCTTGACTACACTTTATAGCCCAGGCTGGCCTCAAACTCACAACCCTCCTCCTGCCTCAGGTTCTGAATGCTAGGATTATAGGCATGTGCCACCACACCTGGTTATCACCACCAACTACTTTTTGTATTTTAGTATAGGGTCTACAGGGTCTTACTATGTAGCTTAGACTCTTAGTGATCAAGAGCTGGGATTACAGACATGTGCCACCATGCCCAGTCTCAATCTGGGGCTCGTATGGCATGCTGGGGATCAAACCCCAGCCACTACATCTGCTTAAGCAGGCACTTTAATGTGCTGAGCTATTTGGCTGGCCTTTCACCACCAACTCCTGATAGACAGAAAATCAATCACATAGAACCACTGTCAAACTCTTCACACTGGCCCTGGTTTGGGGGAAAGGACAGGGTTGGGCCACTCCAGCCCTGCATAGGATAGAGGGGACCCCCTAGCATTGCCAGTCCTAGCCTGAGGGAGGAGGCACTTGGGAGCTGGGGACTTGGTGGAGGCTGTGGTCATTCATCAGTGATGCACTAACCAACACGCTCTGAGCCAAGCCACCAACCTTGCTATGACAGCCAACATTAGAACTGACCTGGAGGGACTGTGGCAGGCTGAAAGCATAGGCCTACAGAAGCTGTCACCTGAAGGTATCCTGCTCTGTCCCGAGGCTCTGCGGGAACACATGCCCCACGTGGAATTCACAGGCTCTGTCTTTGGGAGAGAATTAAGCCTCGACAGGGTTAGCAGGGTAGAAGACTGAAGGCAGTGATCTGCGCCCTGAAGTGACAATCCTTGCCTCAACCCAACATGCTGGCGCCCTGACCTCCAACACCAGTCCCCCAGCACCCTGGAACAGAGGGTGTGGGCCACAATGCCAGCTCCAAGTTGGCTCCTGGGAATCAGAGTTTACCTGCACAGCTCACTGCTGTGACCACACACAGCTAACCTGTCTACAGAATCCCTAAGTAATTGTTCCCATCACTTTCTCATTCCTTTCACTTCATCAATAACATGTCTAAAACAGCAGTAAAGCTCAGAAGCACTAACTTGGCCATGCACCAGGTGACAGTTACCCCAGGGGTGGCCTACAGCCAGGGTCCCAGCTGGGGCTCCATGCCTAGTGGACGGTGGCACTCACGGCTGTTGAGTCACATGCCAGCCGGACTATTCCTGGGAATGGAAACTGCCTGCTATTTGGGAAAAGCACTCAGGAATCTCCAGCCAGCATAGGCAAGGGCAACATATCGCAGGCTCATGGGGAACTGTCAAAGGCACAGAAAATAACCAGACATAGCAGCACATACCTGTTATTCTGGCTCTCTGAAGCTGAAGCAGGGAGACCACCATAAATTCAGGACCAGCCTGGTCTATAAGACCAGACTGTCCCAAAAAACAAAATGAAAGACAGAAGGTATAAGACAGCACTAATGTGCTCTGGCTTTAATGTTTGTGTTTCTCTAAATTTTAGGGGAATACTGGTCAGTGGTTCAGCACTTGATTAACATCAGCAAGGTACTGCGTCCAATTCTGAACAACAAAAGCACAAATAACAGGCCTGGGATGTAGCTCAGAGGTAAAGTGCTTGTCCAGCATGCCTGAGGCCCCAAGCTCTACCCCTCTCATGGCAAATATGAAACACTGAAACACACATTTTTCTTTTCTTTTGGGAGGTAATCCAGATCAAACCCCAGACCAGAAGATATCACCAACCTCTCCAACACAGAGTATAACTACTGGCTGCCCAATACAATTTTTCTTGTATGTGTGGGTCTGAGGTTTGAACTCACAACCTTGCACTTGCCAGGCAGGCAGGCAGGCAGGCAGGCAGGCAGGCAGGCAGCCACTTGTGCCAAGGAGCTATCTCCCTGGCCGCATAATTGTCTCTGAGATACGGTTTTACTATGCAGTTCAGGCTGACCTCGAACTACAAGCGATCCTACTGCCTCAGCTTCCCCAGTCCTGAGATTATAGGTATATACCACCATGCCCAGCTGTCTAATACAACCCATTGTACTGGAGAGGGGATGAGTCTGACAGCTCCATCCTCTGCATCAAGCTTCATCACTGAGGACCAGGCCCCCTCATCGGGCACTGAATCCACTGGTGCTATGTTCTTGGGCTTCTAAGACTCCAGGGATATGAACAATACATTCCTATGGGGACTGAAGGCACAGCCTGGCAGTTAAGTGCTCACCTAACAAAGAGGCCCTGGGTCCTGTGCTCACATATCAGATAGGACAATAACTAAAATAACCAACCAACCTACCTACCTTTTGCCTGCAAGATAACATATTCCTATAATCCCAGCATTCAGAGAGGCTAAGACAGGAGGACTTCAAGTCTGAGTCCTACACAGATAACCTGATGGGTAATGTCCCAACAGCCCCCCCCCCCCCCAAAAAAAGGGACTGGAGACACAGCTCAGTGCTGCAGCATCCTTGGATTTTATCCCCAGCACTGCAATACACACATGTAAGACTCCTCAAAAACAAATGGAAACCCCCCAGCAACTTTCTGTTCAAAAATTAAGCAGCGAGGCATGCTATTCTTGCAACCCAAAAGGATGGAGACAAAATGTGCAACAGTTAAGGAAGACATCAATTCCAACTTCAACCAGAGCGAAGCTTGGCAAAGTCTCTAAGTGGTGAGGACCCACAGAGCAGAGCCTGTGGGGCACAGGTGCAGGAGGGGGCACAGGCGAACACAGCTTAGTGCTGGTAACACTGAGGAGCCACATGCTGCCTGGCTGCGGGGCTACTGCTGAAAGGTGCCTTTTAAGCACGTGCATATTCGATTCAGCTTTTCCTTCCCTGAAAGGCTAGAATCAGATCCAGAGCCCTGACAGCGTTCATCGAAGCAGCTCCCACAGTGTACATGCCTACTGTGGGAAGCAGGCACTCTGTGGAGGCTCCTCTGTCACCCTGCCCATGACTCCTGAGGTGTCCTGCACCTGAGATGGGAATGGGGCCAGGGCCACATGACAGCCCCATCAGGCCTAGTCTGCACAGCTTCCCTGACTGCGAGATGTGGGGACATGCCCATTTCACAGATGAGAACAGGGGATGCAGAGAAGCCAGAGCTCAAGCAGCTGGGACTCTTTGACCTCCAGTAATGGGGGGTCTTACTGTCTGCCTGGCATTCCCCCTTTCCCTCTAAGGCATCCTTTGGGGATTCAAGTGACACAAGATCCTGGGCAGTCTCCCCAACTGTCTCAGCTTCCTCACAGTACTCCAATCTGGTCAGCCCCAACTCCTGCTCCTACCAGGGCCAAGCAGCAGCTCAGCTTCTGTTCTCATCAGCTGGCCAAGACACCATGCCACTTTTGAGTAGGTCCAAGGGGCCCTGCAGGATGGCTCAGTGGTCTAAAGCGCCTGCTTAGGAAAGCTTAGACGGCTGCAGGGACTACAGTTCAATCCCCGGCACCACATGCTGTGCCAGCCCTGCCCTCAGGGCAGGCTGAGCCAGCCATAAAAATAAACTTTTGAGTAAGTCCAGACCCAAAGACAGGGCACAGGACAAGTGGCCAGTGCAAAGGCCTTGAGGAGATAGCTGTGACTGACAGGAAGGAGGTAGAGGATGGGGGAAAAATGGTTTGCTGGAAATGGGGTGCTAAGATATACTTAATGACATGCAGACCATTGCAGGAGGCTGTGTTATGCCAGCTGTACCTAGGAACCCATGGAGGGAGTTATGCCAGAACCCTCCATGCCACCGAGGTCCACAGATATTCAAGTACTCCTGGTCAACTGTAGGTTAAAAAAAAAAAAAAAAAAATGTTTCCTTCCATAAACTGTAAGTACTGTCCAGTTGACATAGTATAATGTCAGTGCCACAGATCTGTCACACTGTAAAGTCTAGGAAATGACAAGAACCCATGTTTGTAACATTTTTTTTGGGAGGGGGGGATACCAGGGTTCAAACCCTTGACCTTGCACTTGCCAGGCAGGCACTTGGACCACAGAGGTAGCTCCCAGCACCTTAACATTCTGCACACATGGGCCAGCGAGATGGCTCAGTGATCTAAAGCACCTGTGAAGGAAACTTAAGGCAAGCACTGCAACCACTCCTCGATCCCTGGCACCACATGCTGCACACCCCAACCCCAGGGTGGGCTGAGCCAGCCATAACACAAACAAATAAATGAGGCTTAAGAAAAATAAATTTTTTAAAAAATCTAAAAAAAAAAAACAAAACTCTGCACATAGTGTTTTTTCAAATACTTTCTAGCTGGTTTTGGCTGAATTCAGGGACCTGCAGACACACAGGGCAGACTGTACTCTACTGAGCTCAAACCCAACAAAACTTCACGCTCCCAATGGTCCTCCTGGGAAGCATTTATGACACGGCCTGCTCCTGATATCAGGCTGACAGAAGCAGCTCCCCATGCAGCTGATTTAAGGAGTAAGTAACTGAAGAACCTGGGCAGTTTGGGTTAGTCACAGCTGTAAGAGTTGTATCCACTTGGGCTTTGGCCCCCTCCCCGAACTGTAAACTCCCTGAGAACAGGAAGGAAGGACATCCTAGGCCTCTCACTTTCTCTCAAAACTTCAGATTTAAGATTTTAATTAAGGGGCAGTAGTCCCTGAGAGTACCTGTGTTGTGCCTTCACAGTTGTGTACAGTCACACTGCAGCGATCTGCACGTGTAATACTCATGATATACACACAGGGAAGAGGTGCCCAGAACCTTCTCTGGGACAGGGATGTTGTATGTGCCCCAGCCCCTTAACCCCATAGACAGCTGCACCCTCACATGCCCTGTAAGAACCATAGAATGTCCCCAGACATTGCAAGGGGGGGGGCAGGATTGCCCTGAGAACACTGCAGGACAGGTATGACTGCTTGTTCCCATTTGTCACAGTGGGAAGCAAAGACTTAAAACATCAAGGGGTGTAGGTCAGGCATGGTGGTATGCACCTATAATCCTAGGCCTTAAGAAGCTCAAGCAGGAACACCACCAATTCACCCTGGGTTACAAAGTGAGCTGTCAAGTAATTACATCAGGCATAGTGGCACACAATTGTAACCCCAGCACTCAGGAGGCTGAGACGAAAGATAAAAAGATTCAGGCCAGACTGAACTAGACAGTGGACGTCTCAAAACAAAACTAAAGACCAATTACACCATCAGACCATCTTGAAAAACCAAAAAGAGGGGCCTGGTGGGATGGCTCAGTGGCCTAAAGCGCCTGTTTGGGAAAGCTTGGGCGGCTTCAGGGACCGCGGTTCAATCCCTGGCACCACATGCTGCGCCAGCCCTGCCCTCGGGGTGGGCTGAGCCGGCCATAAAAACGAGTGAATAAACAAAACAAAAGGTTCTGAAACAATAAATAAATAAATTAGATAAAATAAAACAAAAAGATGGGGCCCGGCGGGATGGCTCAGTGGTCTAAAGCGCCTGCTTGGGAAAGCTTGAGTAAGTTTGGGTGGCTTCAGGGACCATGGTTCGATCTCCGGCACCACATGCTGCGCCAGCCCAGACCTTGGGGTGGGCTGAGCCGGCCATAAAGATGAGTGAATAAACAAAGGTTCTGAAACAAGAATAAAAATAATAAATAAAAAATTCTTAAAAAAAAAAGATGCAGGGCATGGTGGTGCACACATGTAATCCCAGCACTCAGGAGGCTGAGGCAGGAGGATCATTGTGAGTTCAAGACCAGCCTGAACTACAAAGTGAGCCCAACATCAGCCTGAACTGCACAGTGAATCCCTGTCTCAAAAGCGCCCCCCCCCCGCGCCAAAAAAGCACCCAAAAGACAAACAACAAAAACCCCAGAAAACAAACAAAAAAAAGTCCAGACCTCTGAAAAGGGTCTCATGGCTCAGCAAGGTGGCTCTGGCCATGCACAGTACCACCTGTGCTCATCAAGCCAACAGCCTCATGCACCAGGAGAGGCCATTTTCAAGGACACTGGGACCTCTGCCAGGGCAGGTATGGGCAACAGTAATAACAGCTATACACAGAGCAGTTTGGCACAGCCAGATTCTGACAGGCTGAGACTACAGTCAGAGGGTTCTCCAGGAAACACACGCCAGGAGGTGAGGACCAGCAGCGAGGGCTTTCTGCACAGGAAAGGACGACAACATGCAGCACCTCCAGCTATGCGTTTGTGGCTCAGTTTGAGCATGGAGCCATGCTCAGCGCCACTGAAAGAGAGCAGGGTAACAGGACTCCATAGCTGGCTCCATGTTTTAAGGCCACTGTCCAGGGCATAGCTTAGGTGTCCCACTGAGACTCCAGGGTCAGGCTTCACCCAGCAAGCCTGCGACTCCAGGAATCTCCACTTTTGGCCCCTAGGTCAATCCTATGGATCTATCCTACTAAGAGATCAGATGGACCAAACCCCAGATCTCTTTGAGCCCAGCGTAAGTGCCTGCTGGGGCTCCCAGCGATTTAGCCAGTAGTAGGCCAGATTTTAAATGATGCTGGATGCAGGCCAAGGTGTATGAACTTCATTTGGGGGCGCTGGGGAGTTTCACAAAACCAAAACAGAGTTTCTCCTTTATGTAGACAGAACTAAGAATCTGTCTCCACACCAGGGTTATCCCTCACTCCTTCCCACAAGACAGAATGTTTCAAGTGCTTAGTGGGAGCCTGGCACAAACTCAACAAAAGCTTTGAATGCGTTCTCCTCCTGCCTCCGGCACCCCTCCCCCACTCATCTCTTATTATTCTGTCCAAAGCTTTCCCGGAAGCCTTCCCTGACCACCCAACCGAAATCTCTCCACCCCTCCTGGCTCGCTGCTGAGCTGGGTCTTCCTCCTGTTATGCTACCGTATTTTCACAAACAGTACTCTCTCTGGACCCTTCCTTATTTAATGCAGGTCACCTGCAGTACGGCCAAAGTCACTAGAGTGCTGGCTGCTCCCCTAGCTCCTAGCAGGGAAATCAGTACACAAAGGAGAAATTGTTTTCTCAGCAGTATACAGACAGGGACATGCTTGCCTCCCAGCACATCTCAAGTTATTACCAGTACTTTGTCCAGCTCCAGGCAATGGTCCTGTCCGACACTTCTCCCCAAATCAGGCCCAACTCCCAGCCATCTCTGACCCTGTTTCAGCAGAAACTAGAGATCCCAGTCCTAACCGGGCAGGAAATAAGGTGTTAATGCCTGCAAGACACAGCCTGAGGCAAAAGGTGAAGGAAACAGGTGCAAAAGCCCTGAGGTGACACTGAAGGAGGTTGGTCCTACCACAGGGCTTACTGAGAGACACAGTCAGACCCCAAAAGGTCACCTACAGCAACAAAGGGAGGATGCAACACAGTGCAAATGCAAAGTTGTTTTCTGTGGGGCAGGCAAAGGCCTCCCACACAGTTCCTGGGACACATAACCAACCAAGGCAGTGCAAAGGGATCAAATTATTAGTGATACAAGTCCTGGGAGCTACTAGGGACCGGAGGAAATCAGGTTGATAAACCATTAAGCCACCATTAGACCGGGAAGAACTGGCTGATACCGCTCAACCCAGCAGTCTGAATCTTGTCGTGGGACCCAAGATCAGAAAGCTAAGTCCCCCAGGCGCCCTAGTAACAGGCAACGGTCAGCCTATGAAAGAGCAGCAACAGCTGGAGCAGCCTGGAAAGAAAACATAACCGAGGCAAGTAAAGTAAAGCCATGCTGTAGAGTTAGCAACATCCCGACCTTGTTTGCAGGACCCTTGACCTCTGGGCTTCCAGCAGAAGGAAAGCAAGGTGTAACCAGTCTGAAGGTAGTGTTCCCTGCTCCAGTCCCTCAGGACTCGACAGTGCTGTGTCTGCAAGGGGAATGAGCCACACCCTCGGGACTCGAAGGAAAGTTTCTGGGGGACAGCAGGGAATCCCTCCACTTCATATCCACGGTGAGCCAATTTGGGCCCCCATGGAATTAAGTTGGTCAGTCAATCCCAAATGGGCCACTCTCTAATCATGTTACACAGAGGGACCACACCCCCTCAGCTCCTCCCTCCACACCAGAGAAAACCTAAGACCCGGTGACAGTGAGCAATCAGTGAGCTCAACCGGCCAGTGAGCTCAGCTCTGGACCCAGACCAAGACGAGCTGGAGGGGATCAGGAGTCCCCAAGGCCTCCCCAGAATTTAAATGCCCAATTCCACCCCTTTATTTCTGCTGTGACCTGCCTTTACCTTATCAACATCTCCTCGAAACAACCCACAACAAACTTTAGTCATTCACCTCTCCAATTCTTCACTTTTGAGATGGACAGAACTCAGGCTCAATGACTGGGTGCAGGGAGAGCCCTTGCATAGTGCCCCAGGACCGATTCCCAAAGAATTCAGGACCCCCAAGGCATCCATATGTGCAGCATCAGGGGCCACATTCCTGCAGGGCATTCAGGCGGGGGCGGGGCGGGCGAGGACCACCCACGTGGTAAACAAGATGCCCGCGAGAGGCGTTCCGTTCCAGACCTTGTCCGCTGCTACCCACACCAACACCCACCCGCTGGCCTGCACCTCCGAGCAGCTGGCGAGCCTTCAGGAACGAGATGCGGGAAAACAAGGGAAAACCCCCGGGTCCAGTCTTGCAAAGACACTGGGAGGGGACCCTGGGGTACGGTTTGTCATGTCCCTCTGGTCACACTCGTTTTCCCGACCTGCTCTTACATGCCGGCCAGCCTAGACCAAAGCTCTGCCTTCCTCGCAGCTTCCAGAGTTCCTCCCGCAGCCCCTCCCCTTACCTGACGACCCCAAGATCTGGGTGCCTCCCAGATTCCTGACCTCATGTGACCCGCCCCCCCACCCGCGCGCAAACAACCCCGGGATCTCCAACCAGCCCCCGCCCCACT
>PVJA010042377.1:0-17357 GCA_004027025.1 Myocastor coypus | reverse complement strand
AAAAAAAAAAAAAAAAAAAAAAAAGTTTGTATAAAACTTAGTTTAAGGTTCAACTAGAATAAATGAGTTTGTGAAGTAATGCAAACACCTCTTAGTAAGCACATAATTCAGCACCTGGGGCAGGAGAGAGTACTTTTCGAAAAGCCAGAGGAATGAGAAGTAGGACTTAGCTGCAGCATTGCCGACAGGAGAAGGCCTACCTTCACACTCAGTCTCACTTTGTCTTCAAGATCATATCCTTACCACTTAGTTCCATGGCTTGGATTTGCTTTCTTGTAAGTTTTCCTTTGCTAAGTGATCCCATGTTCCACTGGGCTACAGAAAATAAAATGAAGCTACTTTGCAATTGAAAGCAAACCAGAAAATAAAGTTCTTATAAAAAAGATAAACTGGCCAAACACTAAAAACATGCCAGATATGTGTCTTGACTTATTAGAAATACATGTTGAGGGGGCTCAGGGAGATAGCTCCGTGGCACAAGTGCCTGTCTGGCAAGTACAAGGTCGTGAGTTCGAACCCTGGTCCCTCAAAAAGAAAAAAAAAAATGTTGAGATTTTGCATTTTCAAGGCTGTTCAGCAAAATATTTTATAAAGATGAAATCTTCATCCTAGGCCATTTTTTTTTCTAATTGGATTGTTTTTGTCTTATTGATTTATGCAAAGACTTTATATAGTCTATAGCAACACTATGGAATATTTAGACATTATTTATATACAGCATTTTAGCATTTTCATTGTGGCTAGAGCAACCAAGAAGCTGCATTTTTATTTTATTTTAAGTCATTTAAAATTATATAATCACTTGTGATTTGTGACTCTAATGTTGGTCAACACAAAACCACATCTGTTATTCCAGTTTTGAACACAGCGAATGCAAAGCAAACTTTTATTACTTAAATCAAGGAGATTGTACAAAAAAGTTACAAGAAAAAAATTTGTGTAAAACTTGGAGATTTCCTCTGGACTTGAAAAGTAAATGTAAGTTAAGTAAACATCGGCAGATAAATGTGTTAACGTCTCTAGATCATTTCCTTTCTTTAGACTATAAAAGTTAGGTGGTGAATATTTTCCCCACGGGATATAAATAAAAAAGTGACTAAAATGACATATAAATCTAAGTAAATAAATAACAGTTACGAAATAAGGTCATGAGAAAAACAAACAATCAAACAAAAAAAGAAAACTATTTCAAAGATGAAAGTTGACCAGCCATTAAATCTGATCCATACAAAGGTAATCATTACTGTGAGGTGATCTGGAAAAAAGAAATATATTCAAATCATGTCTAGTAATTAATTTATGAATTTAGTTGGTCAGCTTCCCTAGTGTTATTTGAGAGTGGGATTTTTACTTGCTCACAAAGTCTATCATCATATCTTGCAAATCATGTATTCGTGGACCACTGCCTAACCTAATTTGTATCAGATTTTCCCAATTCACACAGGTATAATGGAGCGAAAATGAAAGTTTGGAGGCAGAAATAACTTATGGAAATTTGAGATGTTGGAAATATAAGAAATAAGATCAATGAGAAGATAATCATAAAAACTGAACTATTTTACTCCTACTGTTAGTGCTTTTGAGGGCATTTAAAATGTTCATTTTAGTAACAATATACACTGGTTGAGGAATATATTTCAATATATTCATGATTATTTCGATAGCCATGTTTCCTCTAAATTTTCATAAATACAGCTTTTCAGTCTTGATTGATTGATTAAAATGGAAATTAGTAACTCTTACATTCTATTTGGGTATAGGGGAGGGATAGATATAAGCAAGAAGGAGAGGAAACTCTTCTCTATGTAAATTGTAACCTTACTGTAGCTAACATTTCTTATTTTCTGAGCCGCAGATGAAACTATGTCAATGAGCACACAGATTAAATGCTAATGTTTAAATCTATCATCTATTATGCAGCCCTGGATTCTCTGAAAAAAATCTTTACTGCAGTATCATGCAGAAAACATTTTTAAAAAAATATTTTTTGTCTCTATATTGACAGGAGACTCAATTAGATGTTTTTCATTGTTATGTTCAGCTAACTAATACCACACAAGCGAATAAACCACTTAAAGTTAATACATTCTCTCCATGAAATGTTCAAAAGTAACTGTGCTATATCTTTTTTGTTGTCTTTTTTCTATCTTCTTAAAATGAAAAAGAAAGAAATAGTAAACGGCCATCATCAAAAGAAATAGCAATGAAAATGTCTGTATGAAAGCAAAGTTGTACCATAACTTAAAGAGGAATAACATAGAATGCTATAATAAGAAACATTGAACATTGTGATCCATGAGATTGATTAAGAAGATGAAACTGGCTATTTTATTTTAAAAAGAATAATAAAAAATGAACAAAAATAATACAGAATTTAAAAACAAGATGATATGAAATTAACGTGGTTATTATATTGAATGTTATTTTCAAAGTAGGTGTTCAGATGATCAGATACAGGCAGGTAAGCCTGATCAAACAAAATAAACACTACCTGATCTTTTCAATACACCAATAGAAATGAGTAGCACAATTATTTTAGTTATCTTATCTATATGTCTGTGCCTATGTCTATATCTATGTCTATGTCTATGTTTATCTATAAGTATGTTGATTTCTTCTTTTCTCCTTTCCCCATCTCAGTTATTCTTTCCTGTTTGAGTAGTTGAAATTGGAATTGGAAGTTGGAATAGATTTATGTTCAACTGTTTCCAGTGAACATGGCTTACAAGAGGTCCACTTTCCTCAAGAGATATCAACAGTGTCTGGGTTAATTTCTGTTGACAGTGTCTTGCTACTAACAACTCTTGGAAAATAGTTTCCATCTGCCAAACATTTGAGATGCTCTCAGATACCCTAGCTACACTATCCTTTTTCATACAAAGAAAAATAAGACCCCTTCAATTTTATGGCAATTATGGGCTACTCTGTAACTGAAGTGGCAAAAGGTGTCATTTTATTGATTGATTATTTGGTTTCTGTATTGGGAATTGTACCTTTGGTCTTCACACTGAGCTACATCCTTATCTCATTTTAATTTTTGTTTTGAGGCAGGATTTCACTAGGCACCTAAGTTTCCCAAGTTTGTGCAAATGTGTGTTTCTGTTTCAGCTTCCATGCATGCTTGGATTATAAGTATATGCCAACACACACAGCTGGCTTCAGATTTTAAATAAAGCATATGTATATCTGTTGAAGTCTACTTTCATAAATTTTAGCCATCACTTGGCAGAGTCACTTTCCTTTGACTTGTGTTGTTGAAATATGTGCCTCATAGATTAGAAAATATAACCATAGTTGTGTAGAAAATATAGTTATTAATTGATACCAGATTATGTGAAAGACCTTTTTCTCAGGCCTTATTGCAAGGTCTGTTCACAAATATTTCTGAATAAGTATATTATAAATATCTATAGATAAACAAATAAATTTAACTGTCTTATAACATTTTTACTGAAATATAATAATTAATATATGGTATAGTTCTATACCCATGTGCAATTTAGAATATCACAGAAACTTCCAAACAATTGCTAAATGGGAAATGTTGGTTGTACTAAAAGAGATTCTTCTTTAAAGCCTCCTATAGAATGTAATAAGATGTACCTGAAAACTTAATAGGCTTATTATATCTGGGGCTCTGTAGGTGGCTGGATCTAAGGTGCCTGAATATGACTTAAGGATGAACTATCTGAATTATTGCAATGATTGGTTTAGTGCTGTTTTGGATGTGAGTGATGGGAACCCCCACCCAGGCTGTTGGTGGCCACAACTAATATGTTTGTAGCCTACATGAAACAAATATAGAGCAAAATATTGCAGGCAGGTCTGCTGCTTTCTGTCTTTCATGGCATGGAAACTTCTAAAAGCTGCGAGAAAGTACAACCCTCCTCTTTTAATTTGTAGGTTTTTGGTATGAGCCCATGCAATTGACCAGACTAGACATGATGTGAGTAGATGATTTATTGGGGGCATCAAGGAGGCTAACTGTCTAGTAGACCAAGACAGCAGTGAACAAGGCGAAGCACAGTGCTTTAAGAGGTTTTGTGAGTGTGACGTGGGTGGGTGGGTGTTTGTGAGCTGGAACAGCTGAAGCAGAGCTAATGTTAACATGGCTACCTGGTCTGTGGGGGACTTTCAATATTACCAAAAGAGACTTCCATGTTTGCTTGCCCAGGTCAAATTCACATGGAACCTGTTCTTTGGTTTTAGGTTTGGCTCTGTGTGGGGCCAAGGAGGACAGAGATTGGGAGTAGATTGCCTCGGGAACTCTGAATTATATCCTATCATCCTGAACTCTATTTGGTAGAAAAAGGGTGAAGAAATTATCTAGCTATTTCCTGCTAAGTGGGGGCATTTTGGGGTCAAGAGTCTGGAGACCAGAGTGAGGAATTGTCTTCATTAATGGGATCTCATTGGAGCAAGTCCTGGTAAGAGTATTCTGAAAGAAGCATTTGATTAAAAGTTTGGGTTGTTAAACTGGTGGCAGTTTTGAGGATGAGAGAAATGAAGCAGGGGGCTAACACGGACATAATAGAGAGGGGTCCTATAAGGGGAGCAAACTAAAGGAAGACAGAGTTTTATGCATTGAGGTGACACACAGAAACAATTGTGCACCTGTGTTGTGTTGCCTATCTGGAGGTGTGTTGAATGAAGTGAGTTTGGTGCAAGGGAGGCCAGTGGAGTTTCCTGAGGAACATTTGAGGTTGTGGGAAGAGAAGGTAGTAAAAGAGAGGTCTGTGATCTGGGTAGAAGTAAGAATGGAGTCTACGATCTGAATCTGTCATTTTTCCCATGATGATGTTGAAGGGGAGGAGTAATGAAGCAGTCAGTGATGGGCTTGAGTCTCCTCCATGTGTGGGACCTACTGGGTATTGGGAAAAGGAGGCAAAGGCCATGGGATCTCTGAGGCACATTAGTGTAGGAATAGCAAATGTGGCATGAGTGGGGTTAGAAATATCTCAGAATATGTGGTTCACAAGGGAAGGTGGAGGGAGAAGCTGGCTGTGCATTAAGGTGAGGTATATAGGAAGAGTACTGTGGGAAGACAGGTGAAAGAGACATGAAACTTTTGAATGAGAGATCTCCCTGTGACAGGTATGGATTACGGTGGCTTTATAAGGAAATTATGTGTGAAGCACAGCGCCTAGAGTGAGCAGGTAATGGGCCTGTCTGAAGGTGTCATGTAGGTCAGTCATCAGCATCCACTATGGAGACTGTAGATCTAGTATGTCTAGCATGACTTGGGACTCGATGTGGGCCATGGAACCCAAGCTTTGTTGTTTCTCTTCAGTAGCAAGACCAAGTAGGTCAAGTATTGATGGATCTGACTGTGGTGAGCTCTCCTGTGAAGGTAGGGAACTGGATGACATATCCACTCTCTGGTGGACAGGGCAGTCACATTTCCAGTGACCCTTGATCTTGTAGATGGAACCAGTGGTGGCTGTAAGTTGGGGTAGGCTTGTGCCCAGTGTCCTTCTTTACCACACTTGTCAGCAAGAGCTCAGGTGGCAGCATTGTTTAGTTTCAGCATTATCTTGTTAAGGTCCTGTTTTGATGGCAGTCCTGAGTGTCACAACCAGAAGTTGATACTTGTGTATACTTCATTTTGGTCTCTTTTATTGAAGACATAGAAAGTCAGTTTCTTAAGTAACTTTTCTTGTGACATTTGAGGGCTGAGATTTATCTTCTTAGCTTGGCATGAATCTCATGAGCAGATCAGGATATAGAATAGGAATTAATAACAGTTTTTTTTTGTTTTTTGTTTTTTTTAGGAGAGCAATGCACTTGATTTTCAAATACCTTAAAATATTATGTGTGACTAGAACTGTTACTTCTTATCATCCATAGGCATTTCAATAGTTAAATTCTTTTTTTTTTTTTTTTTTGTCTTTTTGAGACAGGGTCTTGCTATGCAGTTGAGGCTGGCCTTGAGCTCACTTTTGTAGCCCAAGCTGGTCTCGAACTCACACCAATCCTCCTGCCTCAGCCTCCCGAGTGCTGGGATTACAAGCGTGAGCCACCACTCCGGCTTCAATAGTTAAATTCTTATAGAATGTTGACAAATAGTAGTTAATATTTTACAGAGAACATTTGATATCAACAGTCGTACATAGTTATGACTTCACAGCCATAAGAAATGATGACAAAAGTTAAGGCTGTGGCATAGTTCGGACACACCACTTCCCTGGCATACATAAAGGCATAGGTTCTATTATCCCTAGTGCAGCAAACAGTCAAGGAGATAGGCAGGTATGGTGGGACACAGCTGCAATCCCAGCCCTTGCCAGTCTGAGGGAGGAGCATCACCACAAGTTTCAGCCCTGACTGGGCTAAGGAGTGAGTTGAAGGTCACCCTACTTGCATATAAAAGTGAGATCTTGTTTTAAGATGAGATCGCGTTTCACTTGAGCCCGAACTCTTAAGTGAAATAAATTGATCACACATTTAAATATCACATTGTTTCTTTGGTGAGAGAAAGTGAAATTCAAATGAAAACCAAAATATAGAAGATATTTAAAATAGGAAGAAAATGTTCAAATGGGAAGAGGAACTAGAGAAGGGAAACACAAAAGAAGGAAGAAAAGATACAAGAAAAGGAAAGAAAAAAGGAACCAAAACTTGTAAATCAGGAGGGGAAGACGGATTGGAGGAAGGGTAGGAAAATGGAGAAAAAAAGAATCAAGATATATTGTGTATAGGTATAAACTCTGTGATAAATGTGAGTATCATGTATATGCTTTTTTATTCTCTAAGGTTCTTCATTAATTTATTTTACAGTGAGTAGAAAAACAATAGATAAGACATAACAGATAATAACTTATAAGATCTAAATAATAGATGTTATACAATTTTTAAAAAATTGATAGATATTGAACAGGGATTTTTATATTGCACATTATTGTCTAAAGTATACTGATAAACTTAACTAAAAAATAGAAACAAAAATAAACAAAAAATCAAATAAACAAACCATACCACATAGAAACAGAACAAAACAAAGAAGAAACTTTATGAAAATCAAACAAAAACAACAAACAAAAGTACCATGTAAGTGGAGGACTCTCTGCAATAGTAAAAAAACAAATGTCTATAGGCTTTAATTATGGGAAGCAGTACAGACAGGAGAGTATAACCAAACTGAGAATTGAGAACTTCTCAATAAGAATATTTGCATAGTAACATTATACATTGTAGTTTAGCACTCAATTTCTTGATATATAACGTCTCTGGGTTGGTAGCTATTGTTATTTAGATAAAAAATATTCTCCAAACCTCATGTGTGTGGAATGTTATTGGATCCTGGGTGTAGTATCCTTCTCCATGGAACAATCTAGAGGTGAATGTCCTTTTGGAAGGCGGGGACTGATGGGAAGGTGTGGGTCAGTAGGGGTGTGGCATACAAGGCCAACTCTCCACAGCCATCTCTTCCCTTTGCTCTTTGCTTCCTGTCTACCACAAGGAAAGCAGCTTTCTGTCCTCCAGTCTTAGTGCCATACCATTTGTGCTTTGCATCCAACCGACCATCAGCTGGGACACTGAGACTAAAAAACTCTCCTTTAAGTTGCTGTTGTATAATATTTTGCCCCAGTGACAAGAAAGGGGCCAAGACAAAATGTTTATTTATATTTTTTCTGAGAAAATGCATGCATTCAGAATGCTCAATGTTCACAGTGCAGATTCTAGTTTAATGACAACATGCCAGAACACACCTTAAGGTATTATAAAATGTAGAAGTGTGGAACTTCCTCTGTTTGTAACAGATACTAGTACTGCTTAGCAACAGTATTTGAAGTTTATTAAACTTTTATGATAATAGACCAACTAGTAGCCAATAGAAAATAGTGAAGTGTTATATTTACAAGTCCAAAATGACTCAGTATAACTGGTTTATTTACTCGTGTCACTTTTAAATGAAAGTAACAAGACATTAAAGCTACAAAGTGCATTTTTTAAAAGAAATGATTAATTTTAATAAGAAAGAAATGACAATGAGACAGTTTCAAAACACATTAGGGAACAGCTACAATAATAAAAACAACGTATATTGTCTACATAGTGGTTTTTCAGAGTACAAGATGTAGGCATGTTAACTTTTAAAACACTATTAGTACAAATATTTCTTCTCATTAAACTAAGAGAAAGTAGTTGTATGTATAGTTCAATAGTCCATAATGGTAATGGGTTAGTAGCAGAACTGACAATGTCAGAAGGGGTTGACTTGAGCCTTTTACAGCTTAGCATACTAATCTGGCTCTGCTTTTTTATACCTTGTGATTAAACTTTTCTTCTACATGGTTAAGATCAAGATAAAGCAGTACTTGTATAACAAAAAATGTAAGTTTTACATGTGACAAGGTGAATCTAATAGCCTCAGGATTTGCCCTGAAACTATGTATAGCATTTTGTAGAACTTTTGTCAGTGTTAGCCATGTGGATGAGTCACAGCCATTGCTTCTCCACTTTGCTCTCAGTGAAAGCCTGAGAGAATGTTTTCTCTCTAGATAATTCCCCTTAGGCACACTACACATTGATTCCTTTCTTCTGTGGCCCTATAATCTCTTTGAACAGAAAATCTGGGATACCACTGAGTTATAGGATGTTACAGTACAGGTTCTTTTATGTTCTGAGTCCTCACTGACCTAGAAGGTTTAGGGCCAAAATGTTGGAGATCCTTGTAGCCCTTCTTTTTCTCCAGTTTTTTGGTCTACAAACTTAAGTTGTTTACCCTCCAGAAGAGATAGTGATGCTATTACCTTATAACATAGGCACCTGAGGTTAACATTTCTGTCTTTCAGAATATTAAACATCTTATACTTAACAAGGAAGTGGTATTTTCCATCAATCATTGGTATTCTAATAAATCCCTATAGAACGTGACTTAAAAGATTACACATTTTCACACAGAAATTTAGAAATCTAACCATATACAGAATTGTAGCAGATCAATCATATGGCATTTTTTCTTGTCTCTGATTCTCTTTTATTACCCTAAACAAACAAACAAAAAAAATTTACTTGAGAGAGCATATAGTAACAATTGATGTGATATTGTGAGGATCATGCATCTAAAAGACAGAATTAAAGTCATTCTAAGCATGATTTTAGCATTACACATTGCTATCCTCAGTGTAGTTATTTACTTCGCAGATATATGTATGTATGTATGTATGTATGTATGTATGTATGTATGTATCTATCTATCTATCTGTCTATCTATCTATCTATCTATCTATCTATCTATCTATCTATCTATCTTTCTATCCAGTTAATTAGGGTGAGAATTCTACCATTTAACTGCTAGTCTCAAAAATCTGTTTTTATCCAGTGGAATATTACTCAGCTATAAAGAATGATAAACTCAAAGCTTTCATATATAAGTGGATGCATCTTGAATATATACTCTTAAGAGAAATAATCCAGACTTACATATGTAAATATCATATAGTGTCCCTAGAGTAAGAACTCAAAAGAAAAAAATAAAAAGGGAAAGTCATAACACTGCTAAATGGAAATCAAGAACTTAAGGATTAAACAATGAAGATACAACAAGCAGAAAAGTTAGGAAACTTGGCAGGACAAAACCATGCACTTATATGCACAGGATAAACTAGACAATGGTCCTAAGAATCTACATTTGCATTCTGTTTTGTGTCTTAGTACCAATTATACTTTCTCTTTTGTTTCAGAATGAAACACTATCAAGACTTCAACATGAATCATTCCAGACTGCTTAAATTTACTTCACTAGAAGTATTTATATAACTCTCCCCATTAGTAATTTCTTCTTTCTACAGTCTGTGATTGGTCACTTTGAGGAAAGCGCAGTGGTCATGGGAAGGTCTGCCACAGGTCTGCATCCACAGGAAGCAAAGGATCCTGAGTTCCCATGGCTCTGCTCTGAAGTCCACTGTGGCCTTTGTGTGGAGGCCGAGTCCCGCCAGTGACTGAGCACTGACGTCCCTAAAGCAAGCTCAGTGCTGACATGTGTAAGTTGACTGTGGCTCAAGGCTCCCATTTGTCTTGGTGGGCCGGTGCTAGGACAGCAAAGCAGGGCAGATTAGGACCAGTCTTGCCTCTGTCACTCATTGCTCAGTGTCAAACCAGCTGTACGTTTTCCTGAGATTTCCCAACCTTTTCCAGATCCCCTCTTATTCCATTACACAGACATCTTCCGTAGTGAATTTCTTGGCTGTTTTATTCATTCTTGGCGGTTGGTTCTTTCTGGACTAGGACTGAGAGATGGTCCCATGTTATATGAACCTTGTATGATTTAGTAATTTTCCTATGCAAAAACAATGACCTCATTTTTGGTTTCAGTTCTGTGGTACATTTTTATGATCATATCATATTGTATGATTCCATTTTTATCGATAGGTATTTATATTGCTTTCTTTTTCTGTCTTCAAAACATACTCCAATAAACACAATTGTACACAACATATTTTGTACCATTGCAAGAATACTTGGATTTGTAAGTCAAGTATTGGAATCGTTGCATTGAAATGTATATATAATTATCAAATTTCTGTAAACAACCACGTTTCTTAGCATAAGAAAATTGGCTACAACTAATTTATATTTCTGCTCATGGAAAGTGAGTGTTTTTCTATTTTGCAGTATTTAATGTTGTGGTCTTATTTAATTTTCTAATTTTCTGTTTTAATGCTTTAATATCCATTTCTCATATTCTAATTAAAGTAAATGCATTTTTATGTGTTTATTGGCCTTTTATGTATTATGCACTATGTACTATGTCCTACATAGAGTTATTTTTTGAATCAGAATTTATAGACTTAATTGTCATCTTGAGCTTCTTATAGAGATTGGAATCCATTTTATATAACCACAGGAGAAACGTTGGCCACCATCTATTTAAATACTTTCAATTAAGTAATTGTGCTAGTACCCCGTTAATGTCTTATAATATTGAAGAATTCTAAGCTCTAACAAATAGCCCTGTAAATTGTTTCCATTTAGTAAGCCTGATGTCTGAAATCCCTATATTCATTTTCATAATTACATGCTGGTAAGATTTTTCAAGAAATTTGTTTTCTCCTGAAGGTTTAAGTCTATTTTCAATGTGCTTGCAGTTTTATGTTCAATGTACCTTTTCCAAATTTGAGTTCTCTAATGCCTCCTGTTTAGGAACTTTCTATTTGTTTAGAAGAAAATCTTATGGCTACGTTTGATGACAGCTTTACAAACGTTTTGGACTTACTTTTTGTATTATTACTTATACATAGCACGTTAAAGAAAGAAGCCTGTTGGATGTTTAGTTATAGTCAGATCCTATTCTTGGGAGATGTGTTGGTGCTTTTTAAACAAAACCTATTTCAACCAATTTAAAACTAATAAGAGAGGGATATATGGAATAGTATGTGGTTTTTGTAGCACATAAATAACAGATGGACTGCACTGTAAACTCAGAAATGAACTAAAATAAATGGCTCAAATTCTGAAAAAAGACACTCAATTTTTCATTCACATCAGCTTATTTTTTTGAGTGTTCTTCATTTTTCTTTCTAGTACCACACTGACATCCCTATTTACTGAGTCCCATGTTGGTACTATAAACTCTTTAGCATCCCAAGTTTTCCTTTTACTGGTCCACTTACCAGGAGAGCAACTCAATTGGCTCTTTTCATATTTTAGTTGCCAGTGAAGAGATTTCATGAACTCGTTTTGTATCAACCACCCTTTCCAAGCCAATACATGACCTAGTGTATTTTATTATATGGTGGAGAGGTGTATTGTGTACACATATATGCCTCTGCTAGCCTACCATATTGTAAAAGATACCAATCACAGACTAAACTGTGAACTCTTCCTAAAAATAAAATTGGGTTTAATATCAAGGCTGATTACTGTAGCTGGTAGATGTGAGGTGATATTTTATTAAGCAGGTACTTTGAACTTAGCAGTGGGCTTGATCTTTTGGTGAAAGAACTGAAATGTGAGGCTATGTACACCACTTGCAGTTAGAATAAAAGTATCATTAGTTTCAGTTATGTACCCTTCAATATGGCACACACATTTCCTTTTATTGCACTCAACACAATAAACTAAAGAGTGGTATTGATATTCTCAGAGGAACCTGTGGATATGAATGTAGACTGCTCAGATGTCCTTGAAGAAAGTTACCTGGAGAGAACATTGTTGGTTAAAAGCTTCTAGCTGCCACTCTATGTTCACACAGACGCTCATCTGTGTGGAGAGTATGCTTCCAGCTAAAGACCACGCTGAGTACAGCAGAGCCAGTTCACTCTGACCTTTGGTTCAGCTCAATCTCCACTTGCTATAAGACAATTCAAGTGCTGTATTAGGCTTTATGCTTTTCATACTGTCTTCATTACTTTTCTCTCATTGGTAGGACAAAATACCCAATTCAAAAATTAAGGATGGAAAAGTTTATTTAGCTCTCAGTTTGTGGATGTTTCAGTCATACTCAACTTGCTCTAAGACAGAGTGGAGTGGCACATGGTCTGGTTAGCCATTCGTGGCAACAGAAACCAGCAAAACCACAAGACCAAAAAGGGAGGAGTAGTGGCAGCAGAACCGAAAGCAAGCTTCTTTCCTTTCCCTATACTGCATTCAGGCCATCTGCCCCAGGAATAGTATATATTTTACACCTGTAATCTCAGCAGCACTCACACCCATAATCCCAGCATTGGACCATGAACTAATCACAACCTCTAGAAAGTTTACCTCATAACTGCATGAGGCTTGGTGGGGACAACTAGACATAAACCATAACACGCATGCCCTCTGTCTTCCCTATTGCCCATCATAAGTACTACCTCGGTTACTTTTCACTCATTGCTGGGATACAATACCCAACACTCAAAATTAACAAAGGAAAGGTTTATGTAGCTTAAAGTTAGTGGAAGTTTCTGTCCATACTTGGCTGGCTCCAAGGCAAAGTAATCCATGGTAGAAGGCAGCAGCTCATGGTGATGGAAAACAGCAAAACAGCAAGAGCAAAAGGAGGAGTAGTAGCAACAGCAGCAACAGAAAGCAATCCTGTCTCTCCTACGTTGCATTCAGGCTATCTGCCCGAGGCTGGGCATAACACTCACCATAATCCTAGTAGCACTTATAATCCCAGCACTGGATCATGAATTAGTCATAGAGTCTAGAACTCTGCCCTATAATTGCATGGGGCTTTCAGAGGAAATCTAGGACACAAACCATCACAACAAGTACCAGTATAGTCTGATGTCATTGTCATTAATAATCTATAAGATATCCCTTTCCGTACTTCTATCAGTCTTATTCTATCATTTTTATCATTTTCTGAAGTAATTCTGGATGTTCTTTTTTGTGTCTTTATGAGATGTGTTTGACAATATGACGCATGCTACTGCTGAGTCTCATCCAATAGAAATCAGGCTTGCACTAGTATTACACTGTGTCCTCAGCCGTGATAGTCACCAGATCCAGCAGCCCATGGCTTCTGGCTCTTTTGCATAGCAGAAGTCACCATGAGAGATAACTATATTGCATTTATTTTTATTTATTTTATTTTAAAATATTTTTAAGCTTCATTTATTTATATTAATTATGGCTGACTCAGCCTACACTGGGGTTGGGGCTAGTGCACGTTGTGGTGCCGGGATTGAACCCTGGTCCCCAAGCACAAGTTTTCTTAAGCAGATGCTTTAGATTGCTGAGCCACCTTGCCAGCTCTACATTGGATTTCTTTAAGTTATTATATCAACCACAACCATGTGACTAAAGACAGCCATGAGAAAAGACTTCTAGAACCAGCATGAGGAGAACAATAGGCTAGGAGTGTTTTGAAGGGAGGGAGGGTTATGGCAGCGAGTGTTTCACTGAAATGCACTTAAACATCTTAAAGTCACTCTATCATTTGATCATACCTAATAACAATGATCTGCAGGAGTGTAAATACAGCCTTGTGTAGCTCTCCCTAGTATCAGGTGGGTAATTGTTAATTAGCGTTTACCAATCACAGTAAAAGCATTTACTTTGCTAAATGTAAATACCGACCAGGCAGAGGTATAATGCTGATGAATGATTATTTCGGAATTCTCTTTAGGAAATTTGGGGATAAGTGACCTCGTTCTTAAGAAGGGAGTAGAAGATAGAGAAAATCACATCTTTAATTTGAATAATATTGTGCAATAATGTAATGTTGGTGTTTTGGCAGCCACCTTAGAGACAGGAGGTGAGTAATAAGCAAATCACTGAGAAATTCATGTGGATGACTGTTACCATTGAACCAAAGGAGATAGCTAATCTACTCAAAAAATTTATATGAGATGAAGAATTTCTAACTGTATAAGACACGAGAGTTAGATTTTTTCATAACTGTAGCTTATGACATCTTTTTTGATACAGTGACTAAATTTAAGCTTCTTTGAAATTCAATACAAACTTTTGAAATGAATACATGAATATTCATTTGAAGAGATGAAATCTACTAATAAACATCACCTTTCAAATCCTTGGTTTCCTTCTGTCCTTTTCTCTAAATCAACACAGAGATTTATAAAAATACTAAGCAGGAAAAGCAGCACTCTGGTTTCACACCAAGATAATGTTCTCCAGTTTTCCCAAGTACTGTCATACATTTCCATTTTTAAAGCACAGCATATTCCTTTAGCATAAATTTTTTAAGCCAGAGGCTTATACGCAAGAAAATCAAATGAGAACAGAATTGTATATATGTCTGATTTTCAAGAGAAAGAAAGATTAGAAACTTTGAGAAGACCAGAAACCATGACAAAAAAAATATGATTTTCCAAAGTGCTCATGAGGTCAACCATCTAAGAGGGGAAATAAAACACATGTGCATGCGTGCCTGCGCACCTGAGTGAGCATGTGAATTTTAAAATCTGGAGTGAATTTATCCACTAGGACGCACTGTTTTCTAATATGTCTTGAATAAGATACCTCATTTTAAAGTGTGTTCATGCAGTCATGTATTCATCCTTGCCAAATGAGGAACCCTTTGACATACTTCATCCAAACATGCATACATGTTGCTGTTTCTTTATTTCAGTATCTTGCTGTAAGATAAAAAAAAAAATGATGTTGGAAAGTAGCTACCACATAAGTTGGATTGTTGGCAACATTCTTGCATTTGATAAGAGCACATTGGATGTCTGCCAGTTATCCATAATTCTATAAGAAAGCTGATTTCTAAAATGGCATCCATCATCCAGGCATCCATAGGATGGCAGGATTATTATTACTATTATTATTATTATTATTATTATTATTATTATTATTATTATTTACTTTTGTGTGGCACCAGGGATAGAACTCAGGACCATACACTTGCCAGGCAGGCACTTGTGCCCCTGAGCTATCTTTCTCACCCCTGGCAGGGATGTTTTGCATTGCAATTTTTTTTTCTTTTCTTTTCGTTTTGTATTTTAGTACAAAGTGTATAGGGTTTCACTCTATAGTTTGGACTCCTAGTGATTCGCCTGTGTTCAGCCTCCCAAGAGCTGGGATAACAAGCTGGTGCCCGACTGGCCAGCCTCAACTTCCATCTCAGCAGGCTCTGGGGGTGAGTCTGGCACTGCAAACCAGGGACTCAACTCTGTCTACCTAACAAGGTGCTTTAATCTGCTGAGCTATTTAGCTGGCCCTTGCTTTGTGAATTTGTCTGAAAGCAATGTTTATGGAGTCTATAGACTGTTAAACTTGGCCCAGAGGCATTTATAGACCTTAAACTTCCTAGTTGGAAATGAATATATCAGTTACAAGTTCTTCAGATAATCTCACTTGGCAGTTGAATTGAAGCCAGTGTGAAAGAAGGTTGACTCAGAAGACAGACAGTTTATCAGCCCACCAGCGAGTAATGCTTTGGTGCTCACAGTGTCACCAAGATAGCTCTGAATCTTCATCATCCTTCAGTGATGGATCACTGATGGATCACAAGATCAGTGAGCACGTGCTTGGGTGAGGAAAACTGGGTGTCTCTTCCTCACACCTACACCATGATGACTCTTCTTCACTGTAAAATCCATTGGCTTCAGACATGCTTACAAAAATAGTGAAGCCGCCGGCCGTGGTGGCTCACGCCTGTAATCCCAGCACTTGGGAAGCTGAGGCAGGAGGATTGGTGTGAGTTCGAGACCAGCCTGGGCTACAAAAGTGAGCTCAAGGCCAGCCTGAACTGCATAGCGAGACCCTGTCTCAAAAAGACAAAAAAAAAAAAAAAAAAAAAATAGTGAAGCCTATTTATGGGTGTGTCCAGGTCGGTTAGGAGACCTTGACCTTGGGGGACTATATCTGGCCTCTGGCCACTGCCATTCTTGCTTTTCCCCAGCCTTCTTACCCCTAGATTCCAGGAGATGAGTAAGTTTCCTCTGCCATACATTTATACCGGGAAGTCCCTGTGTCAGTGCCAAGCAGCTGGCCAAGGACTGATGACTCTGAAACTGTGAGTCAACATGAACTCTTCTACTTAAGTTGTATGTGTCAAATATTTCATTGCAGAAATAAAAAGCTAATACACAACACTACTTACGGTGTCACTCAATACCCTTGATGGCTAGGATTTAAGTTTGAATTTTATAATATAGTAAACTATGATATACACAGATGCTAAGTTTCAACAATAACAATTGCATCTCAAGAAAATTAGAAAAAATTAAGAAATCCTTGTGCTTCAAATCTCATATTGTGTTGACTCAGCTAATTGTAATCTCAATAATTAACATATTTTATCACTTGATTCTATTATATTATCCTAGTCATATCTCATGGGAGGATGGTATGATGTATTTTTTTATTTATATTTCAAATTTTAAACACACACACACACATTTCTCATCCAGAATTTTTCTTAACCTGTGTAATTTGCCATTTTTCCACTTTTCTCTTAGCATAGAATAAAATTCCTTATTTTCTACCCTGTTCACTTAAACTTATTTTTATCTATAAGCCTTATGTTTTTATCAGTGAAAAATTTTAAAACAACTTACAGGAACTAGTAAGACACATATTTTAATTGACTTTTATATGAAATGAAATAGATTCTTGATTAGGAAAAACTGTTTTTGTTTCTTTTGTATTTTCTATTTCACAGTTTAGAAACCATTCTATATATGGTGCAGGACTGCAAAGATAGTTGCCAGCATTTCCTTTTAACCTTGAATATTCAGGTATTTCTTCACCAAGCTATGAGATCCGTTACGATCTCTTCAAATCCATGCCACACAGCGAACTTTGTTGGCCAACAGAATCTTAGTGGAGTGCTCTTGTGAGACTTCTAAACCTATGCGCTTTGGCTTTTACACTCTTGGGGTCCAGCTGTCATGTGAAAAGGTTTAGGAGAGAGAGAGAGAGAGAGAGAGAGAGAGAGAGAGAGAGAGAGAGAG
>PVJA010042376.1:0-17357 GCA_004027025.1 Myocastor coypus | reverse complement strand
TTCCCCCCCCCCCCCCCCCCCCCCCCCCCCCCCCCCCCCGCTGCCCCAGGGAGGAGAAGCAAAATGCCTACAGGAGGGCTCAGGAAAGCTACCTGCAGCACTGTCCTTGGGGAGAAAGCAAGAGTCAGAAGGCAGACACTGGGACCTGCAGGGCTCTGGGTGACAAGCACAGCACTAACACGGAAGCTCTCCTGCCGAGCTGACGCCACACTGCAGGGGTCAGAAGCCATATGGAAGGGGAGTCATTTTGCCTTGAATTGTTCAAGGAAAGCCTGGTGCAGGTGACAGATCTTTAAGTGCTCTCTGGAAGGAGGAAAAAAACACAAGTAAGACTAAAAGTTCTTCTGGAGATCCTTCCAGAAGACTGGCACTGCACCGGGTCCTGCTGCCCTCCCCCCTGCTAAAAATGTGTTGCTTTGCTCTTTTAATTAATCCTGGTAATATCTGTTGCATTGTTTTAATGACCATTTTTTTCTCTACTTAAACACTTTATTATCTGAGCTTTCCATTAGAGCATTACACATATTATACAAATAATGCCCGAAAGCATCTGGAATTAGTAAGGGGTGAGAGGACACCTCTGACCGTGTCCTGGACAAACGGAGAGGCGTGGAATGAAGGATAACGTACAGGAAGAAGTTACACTGGGGCAGGGAAGACTAGTGTAAAAGTCCAGTGTAAAAGCACTTACTCGCTGCTTGTCAATAGCCAAGGCAAGAGAGACTGAGGCAGGACTCTGTGCCTTGCACTCCATTACCTGCTGGGGGTCAGGGGGAGACGGACAGAGGGGCGGTCACACGAAGCTCTGCACCAACTTCCTCCGCACCGGCTCTTCCCTCCCTGTCCAACGAGCCTGTGAGACCTGCAGTGCTCTTAGATACCCAGAAAACAGTACCAGGAGGGAAACTCAAAAAGGTCACATAGCCTGCTACCGGTCAAATAAGGAGCAGAGAGCAGAACAGAACCCAAAATTCCATCTCCACTTCCTATTTTCTTTACACTTTTCGAGACATGTACTTCTCTTTCAGGGGTCCTGAAGCTAACCAGTGAGCTGCAGGAAAACCCAGGAGAGGCAGCGCTCTTTGAAGATGGCTGTGGTAACACTCACCTACTCATCGAATGAGATTAGATTTAGTCCTACACAATGTGAAAGCCTACAGTTAGGCCCAGGCAATTGCAATCAGTGCAGAATCGCAGTCCGTCCAAAGGCCACACTCGTCCGAGACACAAGCCTGGGGTGAGGTTCACCATGAGCTCAGAGTGTCCACGAGTCCTACCCCAGCTGCACATCACCAGCCACCCAAGGCTGCGGGAGCCAGTAATGATATATGCACTTCTGCAATAAGACTGCATTCACAGAATTGCCAGCTAGGGTTTTCTTTAATGTGTGATGCTGAGCACACAGGGGGCCTGGCTCATAACTCTCTTGGGGACCAGTGCTGTAAGGGCTGTGGGGAGCTGCAGCTGCCCTACAGCACAATGCACAGGGCAATCTTCTGTGGAGGCCAGCCTTACATGGAAAGGGCTGGGAGGCATGTGGGGGCACAGGGGACCACACCACACACTGATGCCCTCAAGCCCCGCGCGTTCCTGTCCGACCCTCTCCTTCCTATCTGGCTTTGCCTTTCTTCGGTCCAGAGTAGAGGCTTTCTGCTCCTTCACACACATCCACACAAAGCAGCACCTCAATCTAAGGCCAAGGAACCTACGCTTCTGCTAGTAACACTCCCCTGCCCTACATATTCAGCCAGTAAACGGGCGCTTCTGAGGACAGAGGCACGCTGTCTTCTTCAGATATTTTCCAAGTTGCCTCTGAACAGCACCTCTCTCTCTCCTTGTTCCTTGTGCCAGACGTGCACATCGCAGAAGGACAGTGTAGCAGTTGATACATTGTGTCAACTTGGCTGGATGACTCAGCAGCCCGGTTCCCTGTTGGTGGGAGCCCCGCCTGAGGTACAATTGGTTCCTCCAGGGAGTGTGACCAGGGCCTGCCTAGGATATGCTTGGCTCCTCCCTAGATCAGGATCAAGGGCCCATCCTGGATATGATTGGTTCCACCCTAGGGCACAGTGGGCCCATGTCAGAATGACTGAGCACAAAGAAATTTTTTAAAGGGCTGAGGAAGCAGCCAAGACTTCACTTGAAGTCACAAGAAGCTTCAGTCTCCGTATGCAGCCTGGACTTCATCATCTGGCTTGCAGCGCAGACTCTTCAGCCTCCAGCTTGGATCTTTCGCCATCCATTGCAGACTCTTCAATGTCCATTACAGACACTTCAGTCTTCCATCGCAGACCCGTCAGCCGACAGACAGACACTTACACAGAGTACTGCAATGAAATTCAGACCTCGGGACTGAATTCTTCAGTCTGGAGCACACAGACACTCCCTGCACACTTCCTCATCGGACTCTGGCTGACTACTGTAAGCCAATCTTATAATTCCTTATCGATTGTACATTTTGTGTTAATATCCATTCTTTATATCTGTTCTGTTCCTCTAAGGAAAACCCTGAGCAACACAGATAGCAAGATCAATACAACAGGCAACACAGCACACCACGGCAAGAGTGCTATGTACACACACTAGAAAACCAGGGCGCTTTCCCCAGGACACCGCTCCATCTTCCCACCATGGCCGCTGCATCCGGTCCCGGTCCTATCGCCCCCCACCCCTCCAGAGTTCTCAGTGCTTCCTGCTTCTGACGCCAGCTTCCACCCAGGTTCTGGGTGGGGGTCATGGCTGCCTCTCAGCGCGGAGTGCCAGTAGCAGCACCCACGCCACCCCATCCTGCATCCTTGGCTACTATGAGGTCAGTGTCCTCCCGACGAGCTGGACACTTGAGCTACTATCATTGGACCAAAGCAGGGAGCTGTTCTCAGCGCATCAGTACGCCCTGCCCTGGGTGACTCATTCCCCAAGAGATAAAACCGTGTGTGAAATGAGATGAAAGGAGGGCCTCAGCAGGCACTGCCGCTTCCTAGACGCGAAAGGAGGGAGGGCTGGCAAGTTACTTTAGCAACCTTCATGCCTGTTCTGGGAAGAATCAAGGACACAGTAGAAAATGAAGAAAACTTTCAATTTAGAGAGCATTTTCACTTTCACCTAATTCCTGCCTCTTACGTATTTCTGTCTGCGACATTATCCATACGTGTACATACACAGGGCATTATCATTATCTTGTCATTATCTTATAAAAATGGAATATTTCACGATAATATTACATCTTTTTATGTATATATATATAGCAATCAAGAAACGATGATGCCCAATTAACAAAGCTCCACCACTTTTTTGTAAGGACTATCCGGCAGCCACGCCATATGCATTACAATTACACAACAATTTCAACCACGGGCATTCACATTACTGTCCTTTTTGGCTACCACAAAAATGTATGGATAAAAACCCTTCAGTATATATCCTGACATACTGGTGTTTCTATTTTTGAATGGTATCAGGCTGGAATTGTTGGACCAGGTCTCTAGTTTTACTACATCCTACTGGAATGACTTCTGAAAGAGCCACACCAGTCATGTGTCCAGCACAGCCCTAAGCCTCAAAAAAGAGTTGGAACCAGGCTCAAAGCTAAACTAGTAACCCTGGCGTACACACAGACCATCTCTGGAAAGTTATGAAGTCACCAACGAGCAGCCTTCCCTGGCCTTGGAAAGAGATAGGCAGGACCCCATTGTTCTTTATACATAACACAAATGACATATTCAAAATAGAAAAGGCTCCTTGAATATTTGTGGGTATTTTTTTTTTTTAAAGTACCGGCCACCAGGTATGGCGGAATCTATCTGCAATCCCTGCACTTGGGAGTCTGAGGCAGAAGGATCACCACAAGTTCAAGGCCAGCACGGAGTTCACATACAGACCATGTCTCCAAGAAAAGATGAAGATGTTTTTAAAAAGTACTGACCATATAACACAGCTAAGTTAAAATGCACAGAAGTCAGCTTAAACCTAGTAATTGGCCATCTTAATTTTTGCTTTTCTGTTATTTTTGTTTTGAACACTACATTAGGATTGATTGTAGAAATATACAAATCAAGACTCCCTCCCTCCCTCCAGGAACTGTGAGCTCAGAGAAGCACACCTGCAGCAGGCTATCCACACAGCTGGTGGCCGCTCTGCTGGAGTCAGGGAGGCCTCAGGGCCGGTTTGCTGCTGACAGCCATGCGGGTGAGACACCGCACCAGGAGGACAGTGGGCTGAAATCAGGGGCAGGAATCGCGGGTTGGGAGTGACAATTTTCACTTTATCTTTTTAAATATTTCTGAATTTTCCTTGGGTTATAAAGTGGGCATCAATGTCATTACCATGGGGGGGGGGGGCTAAAAAAAACCTTCATAAATACCAGCTCAAATGGATGGTCACAGCTCAAAACACTGAGGCACCCATCAAAATTCTAGCCATCTTTGAGCCGGGCGTGGTGGCTCACGCCTGTAATCCCAGCACTTGGGAGGCTGAGGCAGGAGGATCGTTGTGAGTTCGAGACCAGCCTGGGCTACAAAAGTGAGCTCAAAGCCAGCCTCAACTGCACAGTGAGACCCTGTCTCAAAAAAAAAAAAAAAAAAAAATTCTAGCCATCCTCTTGATCTGAAATGAAGACAACAGATTGAGATGTTTTTTTAAAGAGCTGGATTTGAGGGGAGCCTAGAGTGGCCCTGGTTTCTGTGTGTACGCCAAAGCGGAGGAACCAGAAAGCACAGGAAAGCACAGGTGCTATTGCTCCCCTTCCTCCAGCCTCTGCCACTCCTACATAGCAGAAGGAAATACTCCATCGGCCAAGCTCTGTATCTGGCTCTGGAAGGACCGCTGGGCTCCACCCCTCGGTCCCCAGCACACAGCTACTTCCTGGGAGCGGCTAAAGCCATCCATGGGAATGCCAGGGAGCACCCGCTGGCCTGGGCCTGTTCCCCTTCCTCTCTCTTCCCCCTGCTCATGAAGCCGAACACCTCCACCATGGTGTACAGCCTCACCACAGGCCTACAGGCAACAGGGCCAGTGGATTCCAGAGACATCAGGAGCCAAAATGAACTGCTTCCTTTATAAGATGATTATCTCAGGTATCTGTTACAGTAATGGACATCTGACTCACACACAAAGTAGCTGAGAAAATATATAAAATCTTAAAAACATTAGCACACCACTTACGTTATGTTGATTGTAATGAAGCTGTATTCAAAGGCAGCTGACTCCAGATTCAGCTCTGCTTTGATCCTGGTTACTCGCAATAAACACAAAAGGCTTTTCACTGATTTCCACAGTCGCCAGGCACTTAGTATTTCCAGCCGAATCATTTTTCTTTTCCCACATGCTGCTGGGAGAGACACCAGGGGCACCAATTCCAGGACTAAAGTGCTCCTCCAGACCCAGGCAGGCAATGAGCACCACAGCACTACTGGACGACGAGCAGAGCACACAGACCCAACATCTAGCCTGTGCTCTAAGCCCAAATTATCCTGAGCTACCAAGCCAAGAGTGAGGAAACAAACCAAAGGGGAAAATGTGCCTTTTGTACCATGTTCACCATAATTTATATGCTAAAAATATCTAGTAAATAGCCCGGTGTCAAAGCCATTGAAGATTAAAGCTTTTTTCACTTAAAAACTATTCCTCGAACTGGAATTACATTAGGCACACCTCCATGCATTTGCCAAAAGAGCTCACAGTATAAAAGCAAAGCTTTCAGTTGAAACCTTCACTGATCGGCAGAAGAAGAGTGCAAAGCTACTGCACTGCAGAAGCTACCAGGGCCGAGATGAAAGCGAAAGCAGCACCGAGCCCGGGTACTTGTCAGACCTGTTTATATCTTGGACAAGGGAACGTGTTTTGTTTTGACAGAACCGTGGGTCAAAGCCAAAGTGTCCATTTTCTTTGCCAGTATTAAAAACAAAATATTTTAAGTGTCCTGCCTGTCGCTGGAAGATCAAGATTGCGTCAGCCAAAGCAGAAAGCACGACAAGGACATAGACACCTGTGTGCTGTGAGCCCCGACTGCACGTCTTTGTACATCAAGAAAGGGAAACTCAACTAAGTCTGCCCACTGGAAATGGACACTGCCGTGTCTCTATGGCCAGGACAAATGGGCCGGATCACCGATTCAGATCCCCAGGCTCCCGGAGCTGCAGACTCCCGGCCCCACCAGCAGCCTCCCAGGTCAGAATCATGGGACATGGGACTCCAGAATCCCATTTTCTACAAGAATGCCGCAGTGCCTCTGGTAAAGAATCACATCTAAACTGCTGCGCTGCCCCTGCATAACCAGCCTGAGAAATACGGCCTGCTCTTCACTGAGCAGACGTGCAAGCCCGTTGCAACAGCCAGGACCCGGCATTCATGCTGCGTCAGCCCCGCGCACCGCGCCCTCTCGATGATGCCCAAAGGAGCACCAATCCCGGGGCTTCCTACCTGCAGTTTCCAGAGCTCAGTGGACCCAGGAAGTTTTTGTAATTTCCAAGGCCCACAGAAATTACATATTTATCTCTGAAAGACTAAAGAGCTAACTAAGTCGTATTAGAAATGGGAAAATTTAAGTGCCAGTCCCTCAGTCAACCGTTGTCTCTGGAGCAGAGTTCTCAAAGCCATACTGCAAAGCAGGCAGCGGTGGCACACACTTCTGAGCAGACCGCGTCCAGACACCTGTGGCCTCCTGGGCTTCCCGGTACCATCCCCTGCTCCCCACAGAGGCAGCCTGGAATCCAGAGGCCTCCCCAGCCTCCCTCCATGTTTAACGTGAGTCTGCAAACACAGCACGGGTCCTGGGGTGCAGGCAGTCTGAGGAGGTTCCCAGGGAGCCTCCACGGGTAAGTAAAACCTATCAAGTGAAATGCCAGTAAAGCGCACCAAGTCCTGTGGACTGAACATGCCTTCAGACACGTGTTCACTAATCTAAAACCCGTTCCGCCACTGGGCCACCACAACTCGCGTTGTTAATTCTCTGCATCTAAATGCCAACGAAAAAATCTTACTACATGAGTGCAAAAACGCTGCAGCAAGTTAACTTGAACTGAGTCCTGTGAGAAGATTCAGCCGAGATGGGAAAGCAGATGGCAAGAAAAGGCACAGTAAGGGAGGGGGGCACCGCAAAGGCCAAGGCAGAGACGTGAAGGAGGCCAGGCGGGCAGGCAGAGGCGGCTGCTCGCTCAGAGCAGTGGGGCGCAAGGCCCAGGACCGGCGACCGGCGAGCTGCCGGAGGCCTCACCTCCGCACTCCCTTGAGCCACAGGCGTCAGATTACTATCTGGCCTATTAGCTCCTACTGAAAACCTAATTAGCTCTCCCCGAGTTCTTATCTCTCACTCCTCCAGTCAGGAAGGATGGCCAAAAAAGCAAGCCACCCAGGGCCTCCGGTCCACAGGCCCTGCCCCTCCACCTCGGCCAAGGCCAAGCGGCTGGCCAATGGAAGCCACAGCCAAACCTGCCGAGCACCCTCGATTCGCACAGCCTACCCAGGCGTTATCAAATCGCTGAGAATCTGTCAACAAAATTGTTTAACTTTTCAACATTTCATATACACTGATTCCTGAGAAAGAGAAGAAATGAAAGTGGGTGAATGAGGAACGGCAGGGCCGTGCCATGGTCCACCCTGGCCCTGCGGACAGCATGCAATGCGCTGGGGTCCGGGACCGCACAGAATTCTCTGCTCTACTGCGGGCCCAGACCTCCGTGTCCTACAGCCTGCCAGCCCCAGCTGTGGGTACCAGTTCTGTGGCTCCTGCTAGAGCTGTTCCACCCAATGAACAAGCATGGGAACTCCCAGGCCTCCTGCCTGGGAACGGCCGCTCCTACCTCTCCCCCCTGGGTCGCACCCTGGGATACGGGCCTCGCCCACGACTGCTTCCTTTCCAGATCCTCAGCTTGGACGCTGGGCGCTGGCCATGGCCTCTCACCCAGCCGGGCCTGGGCAGCCGTGAGTGCCGTGCTTATCTCTCGCACAGTCAACCTGGCTGGAACGCCTTCTCTCCCTGCCCAGCCTGCCTGGCACTCAGGTCCTAGGCACTGCACTTCATCCTGCACCGCCTCATGACCCCGCCATCCCCGCCCTGTTCTATACATACAAGCAGTCCCCAGCCCTCCCTTCTCTATCCTAGGCCTGAGCACCATAGAAGGGAAAAACAAACCAGGAAGCCTGGCACCATCAGAACTTTGGGAGAAGCCGGCGGCAGCCCGAGCTTGGCCTGCTTCCCTGGCCTCCAGGTGCCCTGCCTTAGGAGGCGGTGGGTGCCAGGGCACGCTCACCCCGCTCCTTCCCTCGGTCTCTGAGCACCCGCCTGCCGTCAAGGCTCTACTGCAACGGTGCCAGTCACCAGGCTCTGCTCCCCTCTGCCACCCACACGACCCATCTCCACTGCTATTCCCCAAGCGCCCCCACCCACCGTGGCCCTCAGGCTGAGTCCTGCGGCCTTCCTCTTCCAGTCTCTTCCAGTGGGCTCTGCGGGTCCCTCCTGCAGACTCCACTGAGGCACCATGGGCCAAGCTGCTTGGCCGGGTCAACTCAGGCTCTGACCGCGTGGGCACCCCACAGACCTCTGCATCCCCACCGCTGGACACGCACAGGCACGAGCATGCGCCAGGATGCACAGGGCCCAGCTGCCCTGCACCACACCACGAACTCGCTGCCACCTCCCAGCAGACCCTCCCTGGAGGCCACAGGGACGGACACCACCCCATCCCAGCTTTCCAGCGCAAGCTCTCAGTCTTGGTTTACTCATCTGTAAAATATAACTTCAAAGAAAAACCTCCCAGACAAGGCTGATGGGGGGACCCACCGGCCCCCGGGGCCTCAGACTGACGCATCGCGGCACCCTGTCGGTGGGCACCGCTCGAAGTCATGCTGTGCCTGGAGGTTCTGCAGCCCTCCTACAGTGAGGGCGATGACCCAGTGCAGGCGCCCAGCCTCAAGGGGCGCCGAGGCTGCTGGCCACCTGGCTCCGCCTCCACTCCTAGGCTCCAGCGGGGGCAGGGCCACTGGTCCCTTGAGTGACCTGGTTGGCTCTCCGGCTGCCTGCTGCTGCCCACCTGCCTCTTGGTGCACAGCGAACAGGCGCTACCTCCCGCCTGGGAGCTGCAGGACGCAGGCTGCGGGGGGCAGAGGAGCACCTGCTGCAACGCACCAGGGCGTGGGCGGGCAGCCACGCCGGCGTGGCGCGGTAACATGCCTGGGGCATTCCTCCTCCTCCCTGCAGGGAAAGAAAGGTATCTGAGGACAGGTGCGCCCTTCCTGCCAGCCCGCCGCGTGCGCCCCCGACCCCTTCTCCAGGCAGATGCGCAGCGCCCTCCCTTCCACACCATGCCCAGCCCGACTCTGCTCCTGCCCGGAGCCCGCCTGCCCCTGCTGCAGAAAGGATGGCCTCATCCATCCTGCCGGGCTGCAGCTGCACAAGCGGCACAGCAAGAACCCCTTCCGGTGTCCGTGCAGCTGCCCCCGGGGCCTTCCTGCACTCACAGGGGCGCTTCTGCAAGGGGGCTGAGTGACGCAGGCTTATGGCCAACGTGCTGTTGGGGGCCACTACGCGTTGCCTCCCTTCTCTCTGCTACCGGGCCGCCTGCAGGAGCTGCTGTCCTCCACAGGGCACTCTGCGCACTGCTCCTCTCTGAGCTTGCCGCATGTGGACTAATGTGTGAGCCCAACAAACGGCCCTTCCCTTAAGCTGTGGCCATCAAGGAGGACATCGATGAAGACACGACGGCCAGCGAGTCACAGAGAAGCCAGGCCACTGCACCCCAGCACCCGCTACCTGCAGACCTGGCCATGTGGGCTCACTAGCTGCAGTGCTCAGAGGAGGCATGTAGGTGAAGACTTCTGCTACGTGCCGCCGCAGAACCCAGAGCATTCCAGAAACACTCCCCTCTCTGCAGGGCCAAAGGCTCTCCTTAGCGCAAGCTACCACTACCGGGCCTTTCTCCTGAGCCAGGCTAACCTTCACAACATTGAAACAAAACACCGTGGAATGCTCAATTTTTAAGATTATGTGCTACACATGACGCAAGTAAATGTCCTCTCCACACTGACCTTTTAGGCAGCACCTTTCCACAAGTTTTCTTTTTCATCATCAGCTACTACACGGGTGTGAGATGGGGTAGGGCTGAAGAGTAGGAGTCTGGCTCGTTTCTCACCTGTGCAACTTCAGGAACTCTTTGCAGGTGTCCTGGGCCTTACATAACACTTCCTCCTCTTGCCACGTTAATTATGGAAAAGCGAGGCAGAATAAGGAGAACACGCCATCAGACAGGGCAGGTCTATCATAAAATGCTCATCTTCTATCCATTTTTATGCGCACCCCTGTGGACCTGTATGGGCACAGACACACTTGCAGAAGGCATCCCAGAACCTCTAGCACAATGACTTGAGCCGCCAGAACTAACACTTGCTCAGAAGCTAATCACTCGATATCCTGCTTCGTGAGCAGGGATAAAGCATAGGACAGCTGGGTAACTGCTCAGCATGGTCCTGGGGATGCTTCTGGAGTAAAGCCAGCACCCATGACAAGACTCCTAGCGTTTCCTCTGCAAGGGTGACAGGAAGTAACTGCTTGACCTTTGGAAATCCACCATCAAAGGATGAACAGGCTCTACTAATCTTGAAAGATGATGGTGGAATGAGCTCATGACTATTAGCTGACCGAGTGTTTAGAACGTCTTTCAGCTCAGCGTTCTTTTTCTTAATGAGGCAAGAATGGCCCAGGGATCCTGAGCGTATCTCTGGTGTCCTCCACGGAACAGAGGCGACCCTAGGCTCACAAAGGCCGTGGTGTGGACAAAGGTCGCGCTTGACCTCGAGGCAGACAAGCTCACTGCACACCCCAGCCGCGCTTACAGCTGTGGGGCCTGCCAGCTCAACCCCTCTCGGTGCCCCCGTCCCCATCTGTAGGAGGACACAGCTGTGAGGACTGACGCGCGCCTCAGAGCATGAGGCTGCGGCAGCAGGAGGCAGGCTCCTCCAAGCGCTGCTGCTCATCTGCGCTGGGACTCTGGCCACCCCAGCACCCACTGAAGTGTACTGGGACCCAGCCCGCTGTCAGCACCGCTGCGCCCCCCTCCCAGGCCTCCCTACCTCAGGCACCCAGGCTGTCGACCCCCAGCTGACAGAAGCAGGAAGCCTGGATTGTGACTCGGCGCCCCCAGCACCTGGAGACGTGCCTCACTGCTCACTGCGACCACCGGGCTTAGGGTCAGAGACGGCCCTCTAACCTCTAAGCAGCAAGCAAGCAAGCCCTGCTACCAAGTCTCTGTGGACTTGGATCTACCACACTGCCACCAATGAAAGCCACTGATGCCTCCCTGTTCTTCACGCCCAGCCAACCTCTCAGCTTTGACTTCTCTTTGACCCCTCAGTACACCAGACTGTAGCCACGCTGGCCTCTGTATGCACGTTAAGTGCATACACTCGCCCCTCGACCTGTGCACATGGCCGCCTCACTTACCTGAGGTATCACCTCCTCTGGGAGGCCTCCTTGGATTCCAACACCTGCTGGCACAATCCTCTGCCACTCTCCCAGGCTTGTCTTCTACATAGCTCCATCACTGTCTCAAATGTGCACTTGCTCACCTGTCCAGGGGAGGGTGAGTGACACTATCTCCCCCACCAGCCCAAGGCAGAGGCACAGGTGCTATCTGCCCCGCTGGATAAAACCCACCGGAAGCACAGCCATGCTCCACAAATATGCATATAGTGAGTAGAGGAGGGGTGGAGCGGGGAGGGCTGTCAGGATCCAGGTGCAGCAGACACCTTCCGCAGCCGCCCGGCCTGAACCGAGCTGCCTCTGAAGGCAGACACCAGCATCCGCTCACAAGAGCCAGCTCTGCAGCAGAGGTGTAAACGCTTCAGGTTCTGATCCCAACACATGCTTCACAAAGCTACCTTGAGTCTACCTCTGACCCCCAGATCCATCCTAGGGCTTGAACCTATAACCTTCACTCTGAGCTACATCTACAGAGCACCCCGCCCCCAAGACAGGATCTCACTAGTTCAAATGCCCAGGCCGGGCTTCTGCCTCAGCCTCCCAGAGGGCTTGGGGTGACAGGCATGTACTGCCACACCCGACTGGCTCAAACTACGTTTCCTAGAACACAGTCTCTGTGGTATCTAATCAATCTATAGGGAAATTTTAAACAATCACTCCTAAATTGATAAGAGCTCATTTAGTAAGAACACAAAAAAAGTCCCAACCAAACTGACATTTTACTGTGCCTTTAAACACTGGAAAACATAATTGAGAAAGGAAGAAAAAATTCAGGGTACATAAAGAGTTGCAGTGTCGTGTGTGAGGGTATGTGTGAGCGTCCGAGTGTGTGTTAGCCAAAGAAAATGTGCTGACCTTTTTTCCTTAATTGCTTCTGGGAATCAACAACTGACCACAGGCGGGAGAGTGTTTGGAGCAGCTCCGCCTTACTATCAAATCCTTGATTATAATGATTAGGCCTAGAACTGTGGTTCTCCGAAACCTCACTACGCAACCTCAGCGAGCAAGGACGCCACTCTCCTGAGTCTCAGCAGGCCGTCCAGTCAGAAAATTAGCACCTGAGGAGAGGCGAACCCAAGCACCACGGACATTACTCACACCCCCTTCACCACTCCAATAAAGGGTCAGGAACCCAGGAAGGGCCTTGGAGAGAGCGGCCTCATGTCGCTGCCCTGCGCCACACACCGAAAATGGCAGGGGACAAGACCTCCAGGTGCAGCCTTCGACCTCCTGCCCACAGGTGCCAGCCACACCCACTTCCGAGTGCCCTCCCACACAGCCCACCTTTCTCCACCAATGCCATGCAATTGCTTGGAGACAGGTACACAAAGCAGAGGTGTGCAGCCCGCAGGAACCACTGCGTCGGGGACCAAGACCATGGCAGCCTCTTCAGAGACCACAAGGGGGGTACAAGAACCTTTCTGGAAGAATGCCTGCTTTGAGCGCTGCCCGGCAGGGTCAGCCAACAAAGCAGAGGCAAGTGCACCCTGGAGACGTGACCACAGAAAGGAGGCTGAGAAGCGTGCGGCCCCGGTAGTAACTGATGCCACTAACTGCTTCTAAGACAGGAGACCTGAGTTAGAAAGAGGCAGGCGGAGGTCAAGACCCTAGCAGGGCAGGGCCTATAGGTGAGAAGCAGCCACGGCAATTGCTGCTGCACCTGTGTAAGGAACAGGCACTCGGACCAAGCCACATGGCAAGAGTCGAGAGCGAAGACCGACCACAGCCCTGCACACAGAGCCGGCCACAGCCCTAGCACCCGATCAGCCCGTCCCATGCACTTGCCAGCTGAGGCACCACTCCCAGCGTGGTACGCATAGGAACGTGCTTAATCTCCATGCAGCGTCCTCGGTCAGGGCCTGTCGTTGTCTCCTGTCTACAGCCAACAGAGGCATGGTGGAGGCCACACCCTGGTCACTGTGTCACACAAACAGGTCCATCTTCAGGCTACTGTGCAGACTTTCTCGTAAAATAAGAGACTCTGGCTTATAAGGAGACTCCAGAAAAGCTCAGAGCAAGGGACAAGCCTGTCCCCGCCACCATCACCCCAAGTTGACCAAGCTTTGTGTCCCTGGACCTCCCCTGTCCCACAGCCCTTCCACTCCTGAGTCAGAGCCTGGATGGAGGTCTACGCTCTGCATAGCCCGACATCATCACCTCGAAGAACACGCCAGTGTACACAGGGCCCTCAGAGCCCAGCTGCGCCCCACAGCTCAGGGGCCAGAGCCCTCCGAGAGCCCTGGGCAACTCCTGGCCCCCATACCCCACAGGCATCTATGAGCTACACTGGCATCCAGATGCCAAGCTCCCTGCCCCGCTAAAGGCTGCAGTGACCTGAAGGCCAGCCGATTCCCTAGTGTGTCACAGGTCTGTTGCAAATACCCAGCTGGCCACAGGCACACATCCCAGAGCCCGGCCTGGGCTGCAGCAGAACCTGCAGTCAAGGATGAAGGGAGCAGAGGTGGCTATGCCCTCCCTGCACGGACCAGGGCCCGAGGCAGGAGACAGGAGGCAGGAGGCAGGTGGCAGGCACGCACACACGCGGCAGCCCATGCCGCCACTCCCCTGCGCTGCACCCCTCACCTCTCTAGTTTCCCATGGAGGCCCGCGGTTCCCAGTCTCTAGGCCTCCGGCCTGCATGGTTTAAACACTATTTTATTACAAACTATACACAAAATGTGTGAGGTGCATACCATTTCATCTAGAGAGCGTGCTTCTTGAAGTTTATTTTTTTAAGTATCTGTACAAAGGCACATATGCTCAAGCATTTGATCAACTGCGGATCATCAGCACAGAGAATCAGAAACAACTGCTGGGCATAGTGGCACATTCCTGTGAACCTAGCACTGGGGAGGCTGAGGCAGCAGGACTGTCATGAGTTCAGAACCAGCCTGGGCCACCTAGTGAGTTGAAGGTCATCCTGAACTTCACAAGGAGACCCTGTCTCAAAAGAAACAAACAAACAAACAAGCTAGCAATAGAAAAGTACTCAGACGACAGTGCATTCAGCACACTGGAAATACAACGGAATGCCGCAGTTCTCACCGTAGCACTGTGAGACAGCCAATATGAAGTTGTCTGAGATACACTTACTGCCAAGTTAAAAAGGGTAAGAAGCGAAGCAATCCCTACAGTAGCAGTGCCCTTTTAACAATATGTGTATAAGGCAGAACGTAACAATACAACTATATGGCAATGCATGAAGAGAAAAAAATCTGTTAAGGACAGCAAGGGGTCAGCAAGAAAGCTTAGCAGTCTAAGGCACCTGCTCAGGCAAGCTCAGGCAAGCTCAGGGGCCACAGTTCAATCCCGCACCAGCCCTGCATGCTGGGCAGGCTGAGCTGGCGCACAAAAATAAATAAATATAGTAGACTTTAAATATCATCATTTTTAAAAAGAAGTGCATATGAAGTGACAAATATATTAATTAAACTGATTTCATCATTCCACGATATATACATGCTTCAAAACATCACACTATAGCCTAAATTTATACAATTACTTGGCAACCGAAAATAATTTTTAAAAAAATAAAATTGTTAATCACTGGCGTCACGTTGGGGGAATTAAAGGTAACGCCTTCTTCTCCTATCACCTAACTCTGGTCTGCATCCAGCACACATTACTGCTATAATCAGTAAAGACCACACCATAGTTCTACATCAGCTCCTTCAGCACCTCCCACGCCACGCCCAGAGGGTCCACCGCACAACGCGAGGGGCGTGGGGCCCACTTTCCAGCCCCTGCCCCTGCGCCTCCGAGCCTCCTCCGACACAAGCTCTTAACTTCCACCACAAAGCAGCTGGTAGCTCTCCCTAATTATCTCCTCCCAGGAGTGGGAGTGGGCCTCAGAGGGAAAGCAACCTCAGGGGTCAGAGAGGCGGCACTCTCTCTGTCTGACCACACAATCAAGGGATCCGTCCAGAATACCCTGTAATTAGGTGCAGCACCTCTTCCCACCCACACAATACACTGCCCAAGGTTCTTGGACACAAAAATTCAAATGTCTTCCATATGAGTCAAATTCTCTGGAATCCAGAAGCTATGGCTTAGATAAGTAAAGTATTCCAAAAATTGGTGAGGCAAAAAATTAAACAATCCACCCTGCTTCCAGGAGTCCAAGGCATTTTACACCGCCCAAGACACACTGCCAGCCCTCCTAAAATACCAGATGCACCAGTAACTGCCAGTCCTGCCCACTAAATAACACCTGAGGGGAAGTAATGGCATTCCAAGGGTTCTTCTGTGCGTTTACCAAGCTTTAGCCTCTTCACTTTTCATCACTATCTTTGGAAGCCATGTCCCAGGCTGCAGCCCAAATTAGGCAAGGCTTCCTGTGACCTCCGAGGGCAGCAACGAGGAGCCCGCAGCCTGCCCTGCGACCTCACCCGAGTCCTCACCCGAAGCAATGCAAGATCTTCTTCCACAGCAGGTAAGAACCACACAGCGGATCCAACACTGCCTCGAAGCAGGGTGTGCACCGGGATTTCTGATGCTCTTGTGTGAATAGCAACAGTGTATTAGCCCTAAAACATCCAGACCTTGTAGAAAGTCCATTTTAAGGACACTGCAAAGACCTCCAGGGTGGACAGGATGAAGTGAGTGAGAGAAGGCGGCAGCCGCAGCCCAGGACCCTCACCCTGCCGGGGAGCTGGACCCCCGCACGCAGTCACGCAGGCTCCTCCTGCTCTTTCTCCACACTGAAAGCATGAATCAGTCCTCGTCAATTCTAGGAAAGTTTTACTAGGTGGAGAGTGCCACTGTTCTACAAGACCCACCCAGCGTGAGTTCACTTCCAAGACACTCCAAAATAATAAACATTTCCCAAGTGTTAGTCTTGCGAAGCAAGAACAGTGGGTGATAAAACCCAAGCTCAAGGCATGGCACACACAGAAGAACGCAGTCACATTCCTCAGAAAAACCAGAATCCACAAGGTCACCAGTGTCACCGTGGTTCGTTTTCCTAAACCCGATGGCCACCACATTTACCTAAATCACATTTACCTGAATCAAACCAAAAGCCAACAAGCCCCTCCTACAGATAACGCTTGGCTACCTACTTTTTCTCTGAAGCCAATGCCTACACATAAAGCTGTCCGTGTTTTAGTTCAACGCAAAGACACCCCAAAGTCAAGGATGATACATTCACCAAAGAGGTGTTACTCAGGTGTGTGGGATGCATCTTGGGTGGAGAGCATGGTGCTGAGAAAGCGTGGGAAGGCAAACGGGGCTCACAGTCCCGCCACGGGCCAGCCAGGCCCTCCCAGGCCCGCCTCTCCCCTCCCAGAATTAGTTTGCTCAGCTGAGGTCTTCCCTGTACCACTAGGAGCCACCTCTGTCTGCAGGGCACAGCTCGGCTCCTTGGTACAAGCAGCCGGGCCCTCCACGGCTCCCTGCCACCCAGCGTCCCAGTCTCCACGGCGGGACACAGCAGGCTTCTCCTCTCTTCTCTCCAGTGAGTCTGCACAGCACCACCTTCTTCGTCTTCCTCAGCTCCCGGGGTGCGGAAGCCTCAACACCCTCTTCCCCGCTTCAAGGCTCCTCCGAGGGCCCTTCCCCAAGCAGTGGGCTCCTGCACTGTGCCTCGCGCTTCCTCCAGAGCTAACTCAGCTCAGTCTCCTCAATAAGCCTCCCAAGTGTGTTTCTTAAACCTCAGCTTCTGCATGTGAAAAACAGAAATTATAATGGTTCGAATGTGCTATTAAAGCACTTAATACAATATTTGGAGCCCAGTAAAATCTCAATTAAGTGCTGGCTATTATAATTATGTCAGAGATACTCACTAAACACTTCTTAATCAAAGAGCCTCCAATCTCTATTAACCTGGGGCAAATTACAACCTCTCCCAGCTCAGCTTTTCCACCTCTAAGTGCAGGGAGTGCGGGGG
>PVJA010042375.1:0-17344 GCA_004027025.1 Myocastor coypus | reverse complement strand
ACTCCCCCCCACGATCATCCTCATTCAGGTTACCACCACCTCCCCACTTCTCTTCCCCTTGTCAGTGAGTTTTCCATGCCACTGATCTCTTGAAGATAGCAGGTTTCACTCTCCTCCATGGTTTTCCTTACCTAATTACTCCATAAAAAAACAAAACCAAAACCAAATTCGGGCACTATTGAGATATTTACCAAGATAATATATTTTGAGATCACAATCAAAACCGGTGCGTAGCATAAGAGAACGGGAGGCTTCTGCACACTCATGCTATCTCGAGCACCCCTTCCAGTCTCATATGCGTGCACAGATGCGCACACACCTGCCCCCCGGTGAGGTGCCTTAGTGCCTAGTATTTCATGACCATCACGGTGAGGTACCTGTGGTTCCCTCAGCCCCACATCCCGCCCGTCTCTGGACAGGATGTCATAACACTTCCCACCCACTGTTTTGCCCTCTACACGAGCCTCTAGCTATGCAGCCCTGATACAAGACGCAGCTCTTCCACTGGTTCTCCCTGCTGGTCAGGAGGAGAAACCCACATACCCAGCCTGCTCTGTCCACGAGGCCTGATCTGCCTCCTCTCCCTCCCTTCCCCACATTCTCTGAGGTCTTCTCCCTCATGCAGTTCACAGCCTGCAAATGACCCTGGATGCCACACGTTTCCCATGACCCAGCCACTCAGGATCGTCTGCTGAGTGTTGGGGACCCAAGGATGGCCCTACATGTCACTACTTGAGCAATCAGAGGAACCAGGAGCCCCCTAACCTCCTTAATCCCCATGGCATTCCATTCCACCCCAGGTAGGCTCCAAGGAACTTGGACAGATGGCACCCAGGCACACGGGGGAGCTGGATCTGTCTTCACTGTCCCTCTGTGAGGGGCTCACTGGATCAGAGGCATCTTCATCTGCCCCTACTGTGCATCTCAGGATGTCCAGACCCCATCTCCAACTGCTCTGTGCAATTGCAACTCATTCCGGTGCCAGTGACAGAATAGCTAACTCTAGCCAGCACCGGACAAAAGCAGCATCTGATTCAAGTGCAGGCTGCAACTGGTTTTCCAAGGCCTGGTACAGGACCGGCTGTGTCTCCAGAGCCAAGCTCCTCTCCTGATCTCCACCTTATTCCTCATGCCAGATGGCTCCTTTCTCGGACTGACCCTTTCGTGGAGCTGAAGTGGCTGCCGCATCTGTGGACTTGGTGTTCTCTCAGCTCCGCCTATTCGTAGCTCACCTGCCTTGGCCACAGAATTCCAAGCATGGCTTTGCATCTCACTGGATCTGACTAGGTCACATGTCCATCCCTGATCCAATCACAGTGGCCAGAGTGGCCAAGAAGTGCCCTCATTGGCTTAAGCTACTAACTTGGCCTTGCCTGAGTAGCTATGAAGCCTTTTCTAAAACGCAGATCAGAAGGGAGCAGGGTTGGCAGAAGTGAAGAGGGAGCAGCTTACCAAGAGGAGGAGGCAGTGGTGTTGTGCCACTTCCCAAGATGTCACTGCCCCTAGGGGAGGAGGGACTGCCTCAAGGCAGGCTGGGCATGTGAACTTCTTGGCCCAATCAAACGTAGAGAAAGTGGTGATGACCTTCGGGAGGAAGCCTTAGGGCTCAGGGTGTCATTGGTCACATTCCTTTGTCCAGAGCCATAGGGAGGTGGCCACCAGGAGGGACATCCCTGCCTCAAGGCCACTGTGACACACTGGGCCTGGGGTCAGCCATACTCAGAAGACCCTGCTGGACTCTGGGACTGGTTCTTATTGCAGTTGGCCCTGCACATCCCAACTGGTGCCACCCAGCTTGGGCACCTCCTGGGCTGAGACCTGCTATCTCTACGTCCTGTTGTCCCCTGGAGATGGGCCACAGAGGAGCTTGTCATACCAGTGCCCTCCTCAGCCTTCCTGGCCTCTCTCCTCCAGCCTGGTGTCCAGAGAACCCAGCAGTGCTGGGCGGGGGTGTTCTGTACAGGGGAATCAGGGAGAGAGAGAGAGAGAGAGAGAGAGAGAGAGAGAGAGAGAGAGAGAGAGAGAGAGGAAGAGAATATGCCCAAGGCTGCTTGGGGAGAAAACAAATGTCTGTTCCTGTTCCAGGCTTTGTTTTTCTGCATGAGGCAGGAAATATTAGCGTGCTTGGTGCCAGAATCCCCACCAGCAGGAAGGAGGGGCTGCAGTTGGGCCTGTGCTCTTCTGCCAGCTTCACGCACTCGCTCTGCAGCGTGTCCCTCACACTCACCTTCACCCCTCTCTGTGCCGGTGAGGAGCCTGGAGCTCACAGCCTCTGCCTTCAGGAGCAGGGAGTGAAAGCTGGAAACGAAGACCAGCTTGGACGGCTCCGTCCAGGGACTCCTTGCTTAGCACACAAATCACCTGGTATATGCATCGCCTGGGTCAGAAGGGATCAGAGCCCCCCCACACAGGTGCTGTCCTTGTTCCAGCCTTCTTGCCTGCCCTGGCTCTCACTGTGCTGGGGGGGGGGTTGGTCCTAGACTGGCATCTGCTCCTTGGTCCCACTGTGGTGGCTGAGGGTGACAATTCCCATTTCCCACCACCCAAGTGAGGCCTTCCCTGGGGACTCTGAGCTCCGGGTCCCAAGCTGTCAGGCTGGTCCCAGGGGCACTGAGTCTGCAGTGACAGGGCCAGGCTGGAAGGCCACCAGCAGACTGGCAGCCAGGTCTGGCTGGGGCGACCTGGGCTCCCCCGAGCCTGCTGCCCAGCCTCCCTGCCTGCAGCCCCTCAGTTCTGAGAGCCCACTGCACAGTTTCCAGCCACAGCCCTTGGTCTTCGACAGCAGCTGCCTGCTCCTGAGCTTGAGACCCCTCTGCCAAATCCCTGTGCAGACAGCCGGTCTCCTGGTCCCCAAGGGGAGGACCCATGTCGGAGTAACCTGTCCGGCTCCTCCTGCTGCAGGGCCGGGCCTTCCTCACTGAGGAAAAGGAGCCCTGGGAGCCGGTGTCTTCCAAGGGTGATGATTCCCGCGGGGAGCTGGAGGCCCAGCCCAGGCCTCTGCGGCCTGCCCTCTGCTGGTGTGAGCCACCAGACTCTAAATCACGCTGCCTTGCAGTCTCCAGATTGACTCTGGCTCCTCTGCTGGAGGTGCCCTGGGCACCCGGGCTCCAGGAGCACGACGGCAGGAGGTGCCTCCCCCTGCCCTGTGGCCGCTTTACTGTGCTTGGGGTCTGTGTCGTTGCACGGGGGAGCGCGGAGCAGGGTGGCAGGACTGGAAGGATCGCAGAAGGAGGGTGGGCTCGGGGCCGAGCTGACACTGCCCCTGCCGCACTCCTGCTGCGATGTCCGCGCCGCGCCGCCCCGCACCACGCTGTAACGTTCAGGGTGGTAGCAAGCGACGGCTCTGCTCAACACCTGGCTCCCAGGGGTCCTAAACCCGGCTTCCCCAGCAGAGGTCCAAAGAAGCAGTTTAGAATAAAAGCCAACTTATTTGCAAGTGGGGAAACAGGGGAAAGAGAAGCGCCAGGCAGCTGCTCTGCGTGATTAGGGACGACTGCAGAGGGGCTTGCTCCCGGATTCTTACCCGCAGCTCCTCCCGCGGACCACGGCTTACACAGGCTGCGGAATCCGATTGGCTCCCTGGCTTGTCTGTCATCCTAACCTGGGATTTCTTCCAGCCCTGTGACCTTTCTCTGTCCTTGGAGGGAATGGTCCTTCGGATTTAAGGACTCAGTGACGGGAGAGCTTGCGACTCTTACGTTAATCGGCTCCGCGGGAACCTCCCGATCCTGTTCTTTGCCTTTAATTGCTTGCGTTCAGCTGCTCCTGTCTTCCCAACGCCTTCCTTGTAGCCGCCTTTGCCCTCTAATCGCTGGAGTCTGGCTGCAGAGGTCAGACCGCCTCATTAAGGGCGCGACACTAATTTTGTCAGAAAAGTGCAGGAACCTGGCCTGTCAGACCCATGTTTATTCTTTACAATATTCCTATGATGAATTATTAATTTTAATCTTATGATTTTATTATATTAAATAATGAATATTTAACAGGGAAAATCATAAAAATAAAGTACTGAATTTTTAATATTTATTAAATGTTTATAAAAAAGCATCAAAATTCTGAATGTCAACTCTTTCTTGGCTTACCAAACCTAAAAAAGAACATGAATAACTTCTTTTGTTTTGTGTTGGATTTTGAGATCGTATCTCACTGTGTAGTCCAGGCTGGCAGGAACTTGCACTGATCCTCCTGCATCAGCATCCCGGGTACTGGGATTACAGGCGTGCACCACCATGCCTGGCCTAGAAGTAAATGCTTTTTTTTTTTTTTTTAATTAATTTTTTTTTCTTATTTCAGAACTTTTGTTTGTTTGTTTGTTTGTTTTTATGGCCGGCTCAGCCTGCCCTGAGTGCAGGGCTGGCGCAGCATGTGGTGCTGGGGATGGAACCCGTGGTCCCTGCAGCCGCCTGCAGGCGCCTTAGACCACTAAGCCATCCTGCCGGGCCCCAAGAAATAAATTCTTATACAAATACAATGAAAAGTTTTGTTAAGTGCAGTATCAATGGCACTTTACCAAAAGAATAGTCTTTATTCCAATTATCATACCTAAGGCAGTCTGCATATATGACAATAGCATGTCACATGCACATGTATGACTTAGACTGGCAGTATGTGTGCTTTGCTTTTCTGACTCTCGTAGGACATACTTGACATCTCCCTGCTCTTCCTGATCTGTCGGGAGGGTCTTATTATACATAGTGTGTAGTTTACAGGAACATCAAATATCAATAAGGGCCAGCCAGATAGCTCAGGGGGTTAGGATAGGTTCTGGCCCTAGTGTAAATTGCTAAACTTACTGTGGTTCGTCTCATAGGGCTGATGCCTTTAAAACAAAGGCCTGTGCTCACCAAATCACCTCCCCGCTTCTTCTCCAACTCAGCCCAGGACATAATTTACTTTCACCCTTCCCGCCCCCTTAGGGAAGACCCCCAATCAGCTCCTCAGGTATAGCTAAACAGCCATTCCAAACTCTGCCCCAGGCAAAAGGCCATAAAAGCCTCAGCCTCCCTTTGTCTGATGGAGAGAAAATTCCTTGACCTCCCTAAACTCTCTCCTGTGTCCTCAAAGAGAATAAAGCCCCTTTCTCCTTTTTCCTTCTGCCTGTTTCTCTGCTGCACCATGAACCTCTCAGATTAAAGTGCCTGCAAGCATGCACAGGGTCCTGGGCTTTGATCCCTGGGTCTGCTGTGCCAGCTGGTAACTGAGACTTGGTATGGTGGTGCGTGCCTGTAGTCCCAGCTCTTAGGAGGCTGTAAACAGGCAGATCACCATGAGCACCATGAGTTTGATCTAGTAGTGAGACCTTAAACACTATGTAGACCCTTCCCCTCATCAAAAAAAAAAAAAAAAAAAAAAAAGTGAAATAATGTCTTAGTTACTTTTCACTCGTTGCTGGGACAAATACCTGATACTCAAAATGAAGGAAGGAAAGGTTTATTTAGCTCATAGTTCGTAGAGGTTTCAGTCTATATTTGGCTGGCCCAAGGCTGAGTGGAGCAGGGCGGAGAGCATCCAGTTCATGGCGGCAGAACAGCAGCAAAATGGTGGCAGAGGCAGCCAATCAATCAGGGCAGCAGAGCAGCAGCAACAGCTCTAGTCTGTCTCTCTGACTCTTTTTATATTACATTCAGGCTCTCCGCCTTAGCCTCCACCTTAGGCTACACCCATAATCCCAGAAGCACTTCGACCCATAATCCCATCAGTACTAAAACCCATAATCCCAGGAATCATGGATCAAGTCTCAATCTATGGAAATCCCTGCCCAATGACAACATGAGGCTTTGAGGGGACAACTAGACATAAACCATAACAAATATCAAGGTCCTTTTTTTTTTTTTGTCATTTTGAGACAGGGCTTTGCTATGCAGTTCAGGTTGGCCTTGAGTTCACTTTTATAGCCCAGGCTGGTGTCAAAACTTGCACTGATCCTCCTGCCTCAGCCTCCCAAGTGCTGGGATGACAGGCATGCGCCGTCATGCCCCAATTCTTAATATGCATTGTGTGTTTAGAATAGATACCAACATTTTCATACATTGGTGTACTTGCTTTCATATATTGGTGTACTTGCTAAAAGACAACATCAGAAATAAATTTCTATGAGCTACCTTGAAAATACCAGTAGCATTCTACAACAAAAATAGTTCCAGGATAAATATAAATATTTGCTTTGATTGTCACACGCAAGGCAGCCTTCACACTTGACACCTGCATGCTCTGTGCACACATATCTCTTCCATGTGCAGAGCTTTCCTGTGCAGCAGTCTTGACACCTGCATGCTCTGTGCACACATTTCTCTTCCATGTGCAGAGCTTTCCTGTGCGGCAGTCTTCTCACCTCTCTTCTCTTGCTGTTTTGTCGGGACCTTCCTACTGTGTCATATAACATGCACTCAGGAGGGAAATAAGATATCAACAAAATAAAGTATTAACTATGTAATGAATGTTTAGAGGAGACCTCAACATTTTCGTATCGCTGTTTACCTGCTTACAAAACCTAAACGATAGCATAAACATAATCGAGTAAAAGTACAATGTAAATACAAACACTACCATGGAAGTAAGCTTTGCTTCAACAGTCGTATCCAAGGTGATCTTCACCCATGGTAATGGCATGTTTCATATGCAAATATACACAAGTCTTCACAACTACAACATATACTGATAGTATGTATGTTTTATTTTCCTGTATTTTCTTTTTCTTTTTTAAAAATTTTTTTTATTTATTTTATGGCTGGCTCAGCCTACCCTGGGGGTGGGACTGGTGCAGCATGTGGTGCTGGATATCAAACTTCGGCCCCTGCAGTTGCCTAAGCAGGCCCTTTAGACCGCTAAGCTATCTCGCCAGCCCCTCCTGTATTTTCTTTTCTAAAATGTATTTTTAGTACATAAAAGGATCTGCAGAATCTCACTATGTAGATTGGATTCGTAGTGATCCTCTCGTTTTCAGCCTCCCATGCACTGGGATTACAGGTGCACAGCACCAGATCCAGTCTCGATGGTCATCTCAGTGTGCCCCAGCAGGGGGGCTGGCTCAGCACATGGAGGAGTTGAACCCCGGTCACTGTGCTCTGCCTAAACAGAGCTGAGCTATATTGCCACCCTTCCTGTGTTTACTTGTTATAGTAGGTCTTTTACTTTTATTTTTTAATTCTGTTTTTTTTTTTTTTTTTTTTTGTGGAACTGGGGATTGAACACAGGCCCTTGTGCTTGCCAGAGAAGTGCTTATTCTACTGAGCTATGTCCCCAGCCCCTACCATCGGTCTTTGCGATGCTGTGCCTGCCTATTCACCTGTCGGCCCACCACTGTGCTCCACAACTTTGTGGGTAGTTCCTTGGGGCAGAAACATTTTGTTTTTCCTCTGCTATAAATGATCTCTGATGAGCTACAGTCCCAATTCTCTAAGAAAAGTTCTCTGTGCTATTTTGTCTTTGTTATTTTCTTTGTAAACTATCAAATTATCCATGCCACACATGTTTGGGATTGAGTAAAATAGCCATCGGTCAATGCTTTGTGTTTCAAGCGACTTCACAGTTGCCGTGTAACTCATCAATAAGAATCTACTCCATCTTTGGTTTTGTTGTAGAAAATTTCCACCTAAGGCTTTTGTTTTCCTGAGATTTTCCTAAAAATACTTCTGTCATGGTGAAATGTTGACATCAGTAGTACCAGCTTGCCTTTCTTTACCGTACACGAGGCCAGTGTTACATCTTTCTGAAATCCAAGGATAGTACTCTGCAATCCTCTGTTTTGAATTTGCAACATTTGGTTGGGAATCTTTGCTTTGTTCTTGTGTGCATTTCTTAGAGCGGTCGACGTGTGCTCTGTTAGCAAACGTAACACCAGTTCCAAACCGGTGAACCAACTGTTGAATGCTGCTTAGTTTGTGGGGTGGGGGTAACAGATCTGTTCACAACATCGTTCAGTTTATTGCTGTGTGAATAAGGACCTGATGGCTGAACTCCAGGATAAATGTCTAAGTTGAAAGCGTAAGTCTTCACGTCTACAAGGACATACATGTTTGTGCAAATAGCTCACTGCTTTTCTGTAAGTCTTTTACGTTCCTGTGATTACCGTGGCAAATCCCTGCCAAGTACAGTAGACTTGTGAGTGCTTTCCGAGCAGCCTGTGAGATGTCATAATGAATGCATTTTAAAATATGGCTACATGGGGGCTGGGCAGATAGCAGCTAGCTCAGTAGAAGAAGTGCTTGCCTGGCAAGTGGAAGGGCCTGAGTTCCATCCCCCGTTCTGCAAAAAAATAAAAATTAAAAAAAAGTCACCTGTTAGGATTTCCAACGCTGAGTGTGTTTGACTCCCACCAATATCCTCACTATACTTTCGGGTTTGTTTTAACTCTGGATCATTCCATTTGGACGTGCAGCCACTTCCCAGCATGCCAGCTGGGCGGATCTGTCCTCACACGGCTGCTTTCCTCATCATCTGAATCGATGGGTCTGCATTCCCCGTGTCTGTCCGGTTGGTTCTTGCTGCATTTCACTGCCACAGGAACTCCGGCTCCCAGGGCCGGCATCGAGCTCGCCCCCTTCCTCACCAGCCCCACACCCCTCTTCTATTACAAAAGCGAGCATTTTCTCCTAAGGAGTCGTCCTCATCACCCCTGCATGACTCATCTGAGGAGTCACTTTAGACCTGCTCCAAAACTTACAGATCTGTATTTTTATGTGCCATTGTGCTGACCTGGGCTTCTTCTACAACACAAAATAAAAGCTTTTTACAAAACAAATCCTGGAGTGGTGTGGGTCTATTGTACCCTCTGTGATGCTCAGGAAAGCATATGAAAAACTAGTCAGACAGGGCATAACGTGAGTAATGATCCCATTTTGCCGCTTTTCACATGTGCGCACGTCTTGCCATTTGCTATACCCAGCGAGTAAATGGCTAAATTGCTTCCTGCGACTCTCAGGGAGAGACACTGAGACGCACAGCTGACTGCCATCATGCCAAATGACAAATTTACAGTACAGAACAAAGGAAGGGTCTATCTGACCCAGTGTTATGCTTAATTGTTAAGCTCAGTGAGGCTTTTATCCTGTCTCTCTTCTACCTGTAGTGCCCCTGTGCCCACAATTGCTAGTCCTCTACCTTCGCCACAGGCAGAAGCCAACCCCCAGCTCTCTGCCTGTCCTGGCCCAGGGCGGGTATGGCCTCACATCCCTAGGCACTCGCTGAGCTGCCTGCCGGCTGCAGGCTCCGTGTGGGGTCTCTGTCCTGTGTGAATTCCGGGACTCCAGGGTCTGATCCTCCCTGGTCTAGTGGTGTTAAAGGCATAAAACGGGCAGAGAGGGCACTGATCGAAGAGCCCAGCGGTCATGTGGCCTGCTCTGCTCTTCCTGCATCCACACAGCCTCCTCCTGCCCCGCAGGGCCCGCCGTGCCGAACGCCCTGACTCCACAGCTCCCACTCTGCCCTCGGCCTTACAGGCCACAGCTAAATCGGACTCTCCAGTGTGTTAGAGCTCCAGAAGCTGGTGAGTGTGTGGTTCCCTAACGACTGTCAGGCAGAGGGGAAGCTGGCTTCTCTCTGTGAATGAGCCTGCTTGGCATGAGCCCTGGACGCGCTACAGGGGAGTGGGCCAGACATAGACCAGGTTCCTGTGTGCAGCAGAGAAAGCACTGCCAAATGCACCCCTCCTGGTGTTATAGACGGCTAAGTTAGTGTAAGTGCTCTAGGCAGTCAGACAGGGCTGGGTCTTCGAAGAAGCCAGGGCAGCAGATGGGAACTCGCCACACCCGGCTGGAGGCGCATGCGTGGGAGGCCAGGCCTCAAGACAGAGATGGGAGGACTCCACCTGCACGCTTCCCCGAGGGGTAAACAGAGATGACTGATGTCCTGAGTGCACAGCAGTTACCTGGGCAGGGGGGTGAGTCCTTTCCTTCCTGGAGAGTTCTTTTTCCTGTCCATGTACTCTTGCTACGTGACCTGCTTCTTCCCCTTAGGATCGATATTAACCGAGCAACTATACTCAATCCTACTGGTTGATCAGAGTTTTGTCCCTTGCACCCCTAATTCTGCATTCTGCTCTATAAAACTTTCTTTGAGAAGTGGGCTCTTGGGCACCCGCTTTCTAATGCCCCTGTGCCCCTCTTAGACAGGAACTGTCTCACCTCCAATGAAATTTCCTGCTCTTAACCTCCGTGGTCCCTCTGCATTCATCCTTCAGGTTTATGGAATGTGAACTTGAGACACCAGGTGACGAGGTGTGAGCTATAGATTTCTCCACGTCACCTGGAGGTCCTGCATCACTGTGACCTCGCCTTTCACAGGGCGCTGAATCCATTGCACTCTACATTAGCAAATGTCCCCACCTCCTTTCTGATCACGCTGATTAATTCCAGTTTGTGCCACAGCCCAGGGGCTGCTCCTGAGCTGCCCTGAACTCCACGGTAAGCTTTCTCCTGCAGATGCTGGTATTAACAGTCGGTCATTATTTAGCATCCCACCCAGCCCGTCATCTCCTTTCCTGGTGGTAACTTCCAGCGTCTCAACTTTGCTTCTCTACCTGGGATGTTCTTCCATCTCTACCTTGGGATCCTAGTGGAGAGGGTTCCTGGGAATGGTCTCCCCACCTGCACCTGCACCTGCACCTGCACCTCCACCTGCACCTCCACCTGCATCTGCACCTGCACCTGTACCTCCACCTCTACCTCCACCTGCACCTCCACCTCCACCTCCACCTTCACCTCCACCTGCACCTGCACCTCCACCTGCACCTGCACCTGCACCTCCACCTCCACCTCCATCTGTACCTCCACCTCCACCTGCACCTGCACCTCCACCTCCACCTGCACCTGCACCTCTACCTCCACCTCTGCTTGTGTCTCCCTCCCTGTCACCATCCTTTCCAACTCTCTTTCTCTCATCTTTAACACCAGTCCCTCAGGTCCCTGCCAGCTACCTGGCCAGTCTCACCTCTCTGTCCTCTAGCCCTGGCCTGCCTGGAAGGTGATCCTAGAGAGACTCAGAGGACCCAGTGCCCTCTGCCTCTGCCAGTGGCTTTGGGGGGAGTCTGAGAGTCTCCTGCCCCAGCTTGGGGTGGAGGATGAGAGCCCCACAGCCCATGCTCAGGCCCCTGGCTGCTGTCACCCCATGAGACCACCCCACGGGCGGTGGGAAGACCAACCAATGTCAGATGCTCTGGACACCTCGGGTTTCCTGGGCTGCAGACGTGGTAGACAGTGGAGCTTTACAGCTCATAATAATGCGGCACCACGCTTCGGACGCACAGGCGGGAGGGTGGCAGTGCAGCTCAGATGAAAGCCCCCAAGGACAGAGGGCTCCTTGCCATGCCCAACAGGACACATGCAGGTCACTCACCAGGGCCACACTGGATAGCTTTCACACCCAGGGCACAGACCTGTGGGGAAGCCCACCCAGGACTCGGACATGGGGGACTGGGCTCCCCCAGAGGAGGCTGCTGGCCTCTGTCAAGCTCAGAGCCCAGAGGCCAGACGCAGGGCAGGGCTACGGGCTGTGGAGGAGCAATCACCATGCTTGGGGGTTGTCCTGTCATCATGGGAGGGCCTGGCCACACTGGCACGGGATCTGCCCCTGCCTGGACGGGCTGCCATCTTGCCAGGAGCCACAGAGCCACGAGCTGAGCTTCTCAGTTGATGTCCCACACAGGGCCTGCCCTGGCCAGGGACCTGGAGAGACATGCAGCTTAAACACTGGATTTGTGAGTTCAGGCTTCTGCCGTGTGTGTCCAGGGCGTCCCGGGCCTTTCTGTCCTGCTGCCTGTGAGTCTGAGCAGAAACCCCCTTTCAGAGCTAATGTTCTGGGCCTAGAGATTCAGGTGGCTGGGCAGAGATTAGTGTCAGCAAAACAGGAAGTGTCCACTGCCTGCATGTGGCTCTGGCTCTGAGCTCCCTGTGTCTCAGGGTGGATGCTCTGTGGAGAAGCCGGCCCTGACCCCAGGAGCCCACAGGTGGATTCTGGGCTCAGGACGTGGCCCTGCTGAGATGCAGGCTCACACTGAACACCTGGAGACACTGGGCAGCAGCGGAGGTCCCAGAGGGTTGAGGTTCCTGGTAAAGGACGGGGCAGAGGCCAAGGCCGTGGGCTGCCCTGAGTCCTGCCCCTTTCTACATGAGGTTGGACTCCACTTCCCAGCCTGCTTTGCACCACGGGTCCCTTGACCTCGGGTGTTCTATGGAACTGGCAGAAGCTGGATGCTGCGCTGCTATGTCTTAGATCTGTAGTGTCCCCAACGTCCTGGGCGTTGAGTGATGACCGGATCTGGGCTACTCTTCTGAGTGTGCTCAACGTGCAGCAAGCGGCCAGGCCTCGGTGGGTGTGGCCACTGGGGTGGTGACCCGCAGTGCTTGTCTCCCTCCTGCTGTGTGGCCCCTGCCCCAGGCTGCTGTCCTCCTCCTCCTCTGTGACCCTGCCCTGCCCTTTCTGCCTTGGAGCAGCAGACCACCCCTGAAGCGTCTGAAATGGAGCTCACTAAACCTCTCCTCCTTCAGGTTAGACGGTGGTAAGTGTCTCAGGTGACAGGAAAGGGACTAAGAGACCGACTAGGGCTGTGGTGCTGTGAGAGCCGATGCGGGCAGCGCTTTCCTGTGGTTGTGGCCAGCCCTGGCCATGACTGTGAGAGCGGCGTGGTGCCCTGCCCCTTCAGGTCCCCGAACCTGGTGTCCAGGTGTCCCGTGTCTTCCCCTGGCCAGCACCTGGGAGGCTCAGGGTGGGGGGTGGCATGGGCAGAATGGGAACTGAGCAAACTGAGGGGGACCAGAGGAACAGGCCAGGCTGGGGTAGTGGGGTCATCGCCCAGGAGAGGTGGTGCCCTTCAGGACAAAGCCTCTCTGGGGACAGCAAGGGCTTCCACTCCCAGGGCCTTCCCCAGGCTCCGTGCTGAGCCACAGCCATGGAATGAGGACTATACTACCTGCTGCCGCCACCTGAGCACCAGCCCCAGCCCACCCTGGGAGACGCCAAGCTGGGGTCTGGGGGCTGCTTGGCAGGCCCACCCTCCTGCCAGCAGACCTGGCAGCCAGTTTGGCCAGGCCCATGCCCCCTCCTCAGCAGGGGCGGGAGGGCACACCCAGGGCTGCTTTGGGGAAGTGCTCGGCCCTCGGGAGTGCCCAGGCCTCCCCCTGTAGGCGGGCGGACCTAGTTTCCTGCTCTAGTTCCTGCGGTCAAATCTCTTCAGTCTTGACCCAGTGTTATGGTCAGTCTAGAGAAACTCAGACAAGACCAAAGCCGTGTTCTGTACAGGGTTCGACCAGAGTCGTGCTAAGAAGAAATCCCACGACTCCAGGGACTCCTGGGGCAGCTCAGGCCTGCGAGCCGCGGAGTTGCTCTTGGCCCGCAGGAGGCGCTGTTCCACGCCAGCGCTTCGGGGCAGGAGACTTTTTCTGGTGACCACAGGGTCTTGTCCTTGCGCCCTGGAGCTCTCAGTCTCCTCTTTCCTTTTTTACTGAGCCACCTTGCCGGCCCAGTCTCCTATTTGCTGTATCTCCTCTCGGTGGGCAGGGAAGGTGTCCGGGGAGCCTTCTGGGGCCGCGAAACCCGAAGAACAAAAGGGACGGCTGCGTGGGCTCAGGGTCGGCAGGACAGGTCTAGGGTGAGGCCCTAGTGCCGCTCGGACAGTGAGAACCACGGAACCCGGGACTCACAGACCCCACGGCCGCGCAGACTCCTCTGCGCCCCCCACCCCCGGTCCCCGCGTCTGCTGGCTGCTAAGTGAAGCTGGCAGGTAACCAAACGCTGTTTACACCACCGCCCCGTTCCGGTTAAAATCTACACGCATTGCCCGTGTGCCTTTTTGTAGAAAGAGTTGAAGCGCCGTAAGGACTCAGCCCCGACTGTTCGCAGCGATCTGTCTCTGATAATAGGATAAGTTTTTACGGCTTTACGTTTGTCTTCTCAGCCTGTCAGTATTCTCCGGGCATTTCCCTGCTGCGGTTCTGAGTAATGAATCTGCATTACTTATGCAATTAAACAGACAGGAAGCTTTTAAAAGCTGGCTTTGTTTCCTGGCTGGCGCCTCGCTCCCTGGGCTTGTCCCTCCCTCGCGGCTGCGAGATGGCCCTGATGTCCCCGTCTTTGCGCCGAGCACGCTCAGCTCTCTCTGGAGAGCAGAGCTCGTGGAGAGGTGGGGACTTGGAGAACCAGGCTGAAGACATCAGAGGTGCGGACACGCAGTGCGCTGTCACACACACGCCGGGAAAGATACCAGGAGGAAAATAAGCCCAGGACAGAGATCCTGGATGATTTATGATTTGTATATGCTTTTGGAATAAATTAATTACCTTTTTAATAAAGGCTTCCTTCCAGGAGAATTATGCTTCAAAATGTCTGACATGGACTGGAATTTTAAAAAGTCGCGTCCCTGACTGCTCGGATCCGGGAGGCGTGGCCAGGGCTGGGAGCCGGGTATGGGAGGGCTGGGTTAGGGACAGCCATCAGGAGCTGACAGCCCAGCCTGACAACCCCGTTTTGCTCCCGTCTCCCCATAAGCGGAGCAGCTGGGGTGACCGGCCATGTAGGAGGCCCTCTGGGGGACAGAGCAGGGTTCCCATAGCAGCGGCCTGACAGAATTAAATGAGAACAATTTGGGCCAAGTCCTTGAGAGCTAATTAAATGATCCATTCTCACTGCTTATAGGGGGAATCCAGGTTTAGGCCAGGCTCAGCAAGTCTTTCCAGGATTAATTAAATAAGCCTCCCACACCTCCGCGGCACCTGCAGGCACTGCGGGGCGTGGGCGAGTGCTCTGGCCTGTTAGCAGGGGGCCCTCTGGAAATGCTGGGTCCTGGCCCTCAACCCTTCTCCTGTGCTGGGCTGGGGTTGGGGAAGTAGGCTTCTTGGGTACACTGCCATCCTGTCCCTCCCCACCCATGGGCACCTGTGTCATAGCTTGGCCCTCATGCGGAGTACTGGCACTGGGCACAGAGGAGAGCCCAGACTGTAGAGCCTTCCAGTGGGAAGATGCTCCTGGTGGCAGTTTCCACAGGCCATGATTTTATCTCCCTACAGAGAAGGCAGTGACCGCAGCCCACACAGATTGCTCGAAATCTCCTACAATTTCACGTCACTCTGAAGCAGTGGGGCAGGCAGGGAGGGTTGCTGGAGGGTTCCTGATGCCAGGCTCGGGGTGAGAGCCCCAGGGAGGTCAGCGGAGGAGCAGGGTGGGGTCAGTCCCTAGGGCCCTCATGGTTTAATCGATAGACACTTCCCTGGATTTCCCTCGAGTATGCGGTGCACAGAGGGTCACCAATGGACTTGGTCTAAAGGCTGCTGCTGGGCTGGGGAAACAGTTCAGTGGCTAAAAAAAAAAAAAAAAAAAGGCTGCTGTGAGGGAGGGCACGTGGGCCTGCCACCAGCTCCCATGTGGATTCTGTGTTGGCCGGGGCCATGCAGGGTGAAGGGATGCAGTTTAGACAGCGAGTAGGTTGGGGCTCACCACAAGTGCACTGGGGTCCATAAGAGCCCTGGCCAGAAAAGCCAGCGCTCCACAGTTTTCCGAGGATGATGGGAATTTGTGCCAGCACCATGGCAATGCCCCTGCAGGTCACTAGGCCGAACAAGACTGCACAGGGTCTTAGCTGGATAATTGAACACTTAGACTCGAAGGGACTTGTCTAGTCCGAGTATGACCAAGTGGAAAAAGAATATGCCTGACATGGACTCTGGTAGTGACTGGTCCCCAGGAGGAATTAGAGAGATGCTTCAGGTGACAAAGTCCCCGCCCTGCATGCAACGGTGTGGCCTAGGGTTTCCAGGAGGCCCCACCCCACCCAGGAGACCCCAGCCCACCCAGGCCAGGAGGGGCGTCACTGGTGTCTTTAGCAAAACACAGTCGCATGCCTGGAGCCTGCAGCTGCTGTTGGTAATTTGGACACCATTCATGATTTAGTGAGTGGCCAGCTTTAGTGATTGTGTGTGACCCACAGGGGTGACGTCCAAGTGGAGGACCGTGATGCCCCTGAGCTCCTCGCTGGCCACAGAGCAGGTTGGACAAAGTGCTCAGCATAAAGGGTGGGCCCTGGACCCTGAAGAAGAGGCACACCCTGGAACTTGGGGTACCCCTGTCCTGCTGCCCTGTGCCCTCCCCGCAGTTGTGCCCCACGGCTGTGGGTGAGTAGCACCACTCCCTCCCATCCAGTGTCCCCTCATCTTGACCACCAGGGAACAGGAGGTCACAGGGCCGGAACCTTGTGCAGCAGGAGGAGAGGTGCTCTCTGGTGCTGGGCAGAGGGATGGGGCCCCCTGACCCCAGGGCACCTCCCGTTTTTCCTCCTGGACCCAGCCTGACCCCTGCTGACCAGGGGTCCCAGCCCAGAGCCCAGCTTCCACCTGACCCCACAGGCTCAGCACAGAGCAGGGCAGCAGCGTGGGGCCCAGGCCCCAGGAGAGGAGGCATAGAGGGACAGCACCCCTGTAGCCCTGTGAGCTGGGACTCCTGTGGCCCAGTGTGGCTGCGAGCCCCTGCATACCTATCAGGTGGTGTCCAGTTCTGGATGGGGTCCACTGCAGACCCCAGTGGAGGCGGCCCCAGGAGACTGTCATGTCCAAGACTGGCAGTGGAAGCAGGCCCTGAGCTGAGCCCAGGGAGTGAGCCACACAGCCTCTAAAGCCCTGGCAAGCCAGGAGGCCAGTGTGCGGGTCTTCTTTTCTCTTCTTCCTCTTTCTCTTCCTTTTTTCTTCCTGTTTTAATTCTTCCTATTCTTTGTTTTGGTTGTTGGAGACAGGATCTCTGGCTACAGAGCCCAGGCTGGCCTCCAGCTTGCAGAAGTCCCTCTTGCCTCAGCCTCCGAGTGCTGGGATAGCAGGTGTGCGCTGCCACACCCCGCTCCTTTCTTCTCTCGGCCCTGGGGGAGGTGACCAAGAGGGTCTGGGCAGAGCCCTTCTGGGGCACCTGCTCCTTCTTGCCTTGGAGGCTGTCCCAGCTTCTGCCCCTGGGTGCCCGACACGGCCTTTCCTGGGCACCCAGCGGTCTGATGATTCCAGCCATGCTTTCAGGAGCCCAGGGGCACTGTCCCACCCCAGAGCCCCTCCCTGAAAGCCCCCCTTTCCTCCAGGCACTGGCATCTGCCCTCTGAACCCCCCTCCTACAGGCTGGGACCACCGGCTTCCCTTCTCTTGAAGTAGCTTCCACCGAATTTTCTCGGACATGATGTACTTACGGCAGGACATGTAGACTATGGAGAAGAGAACACCCCCCCCCCCACACACACACACACACATGCTCCCTGGACTCTGCCAGGGCGCACAGGAGGGACTGAAGGCCGTGGTGCTATCCTTGGTACTGACTGTCTCTGCCGCTGTGATCTCTTGCAGTGCTTGTTTGGGATAAATCATTGCTGTCCTTTGTAGCAGCTGAG
>PVJA010042374.1:0-17350 GCA_004027025.1 Myocastor coypus | reverse complement strand
AGGTTCTTGAGACCAATGTCTGATTCATCCTGTGTACATAAGTGTATGGTTTTGCTATTGATGTTTTCTGCTTTGTCTGCTTCCAGTCACTTCGTTGTTTAATCCATAACACATTCAGCTGTGTTATGCCCTTAAGTTCTTGTTTTCTTCTTTAAAGTACTTATATTAGGGAGACTATACGATATTTACACATATAGGCAAATGACCAGTATTTCTAAGACTGCACTCACATATTTGTTTGTGTGTCTGTATTTTTATTCATGTGATTAAAGTACCAAAAGCTGTTTCATAAAAAACTTTTGAATTCATGTAAATTTTATTTTTCCCTTTCTATTTTTCCATCTCTAGCTCTTTGGTCTGCTACCCAAAATAATTACCTGCTTTTAATTGATTTTCTTTTTTTCCTTTTTTTTTGTGTGTGTATGTTTTTAAAAATAGCAGAATCCACTAAAAAGTTACAGGATAAGGGTGAAGGACTTCAAAGTCACAAGGGACTTACAAACACAAGCCTTAGAGTTTGAAAACATGAAGGTTCATATGATTGAAACTGTATGTTTCTATATGTGAATCTTAAAATATACAATCTACTAGGCTGCCTTATACATAAGTAGATACTCAGAATATTAGCTCAAATACTTGTTTCACATAGCTTAACAATACAGTAAGGTAAATAAGTTAATAAGAATAAAGACATTTTAAAGATCAGTGACATGTCTCCATCCAGACTGTTAGATAATGCTAAGACAATGTCCAAAATCAGTTTTATAAAGGCAATGCTTATTATTGTCTGCATGCAATAACTTAAAAGAGGTTTTCCTTGGTCAAAGATAACATATAGTTTAAGATGTTAACTGTTATGATGAGTCATCTAAAGCAATTACTAAGCTATGTGGGGACCCCTGAGATTTGAGAAACTGTGGGCAAAACTTCTCTCTGTAGCTTAAAGAACAACCGCCTAGCCAGGCGTGGTGGCTCACGCCTGTAATCCCAGCACTTGGGAGGTTGAGGCAGGAGGATTGGTGCAAGTTCGAGACCAGCCTGGGCTACAAAAGTGAGCGCAGGACCAGCCTCAACTGCATAGCGAGACCCTGTCTCAAAAAGACAAAAAAAAAAAAAAAAAGAACAACCGCCTATACCAAAATTTCCCATTTCTCTGTGATAAGTGGTCTCTTCAGTTTTCTCAGGATTTTACAGTGCCAGACTCAGTGGTTGTTAAATAAAGTATTATGATATATTTAAGCTAGTTTATAAGTAAAAGTTTAAGCTCTCCATGTCTAAAGCAATAAGGTTTTCTGAGTAGGATGCTGCTGGTTAAATTTCTATCTATTGGCTTTGATTAAATAATCATTCTTTGCTATTCTATAAATGAGATACATTTGCACTGGGCGGTAAAGAAAAGATAACTATACCACTTTCAGTATGTCTTTTAATAACTTGTAATTAAAGATAACTGACTAAAAATTATTTATATCAAAATAAAAATTTAAATGTTTAGAAATTACAAAACCCAATGGTTCAAATACCATGATGTCATCATGATTCTTATGTCACTATCACACTGTCTATCTCAAATTGTCTTCACAAAATTTTATAACTTATCTATTAATATTCAGTAAAGGATTCAACTTGTAAGACAACCATGATCGGTAAGAAGTAACAGTTCTTATATTTATACTATATATTTCAGTGATTTCTTTAAAATTAAGTTTAATGATATCATTTAGATATACATACTGACCATATTCATCTTGAGGAATTTTTACCTGTACATGATATATCTCAGTGCCTCATTTTTCTCCATTTCCCTTCTTTCCTTTAACCTTGCTTTCCCTCATTTATAAAATTTTGTTTCCATTTTATTCCTTTCTCATGTTTTCCTTTCCTTCCTTCCTTCCTTCCCATCTACCCTCTCTTTAGTTCCCCTTTCCTTTTGAACAATTTCTTCCTATTTTACAATATTCATCATATATTTTGATTTTTATTTACACTTTCAGTTTCTCACACCAGAGAAACTATAATATATTAACCCGTGTCCAATTAATTTCTCTTAAGAGTATGGTCTCAAGGTCCATCCAGCCATGAAGAAGGATAAATTTGAGACATCTGTAGCTAAATGGATGGACCAATATATTCACTGGTTGATTGGCATCTGAGTGTTTACAAGATTTAGCTATTACAAACTGTGTTGCTATAAACATCAGTGAACATGTACCACTGTGAAATTATGCTTTCAGTACCTTCAGAAAATACCAAGAAGGGAATATGTGGGATAAATGGGACCTCTAGTTTTCTGAGGAATAGCCACAGTGATTTCCACAGAGGTTGCACTAGTCTAAACTCCCACCAACAGGGGCAAAGGGTTCCTTTTACCCATGGCCCTGCCAACATTTGTGGTTTACTGCTTGATGATAGCCATTCTTTCCAGAGTGCAACGGATTCTCAGCATTATTTTGATTTGTATCTCTCAAATGACTAGTGACTAACATTTTTTCATATATTTTCCATTTTTACCTCTTCATCTGAGAAGTATATATTCATCTCAGATGCTCATTTTTAATTGGATCAATTTCAGGGGAGAGTTCTGACTTTTGTTAGTTCTTTATATGTTCTAGATAGCAATCCTTTCTCTAAGAAAAGGCTGGCAATTTTTGTTACTACTCTGTGGGCTATCTTTTCACTCCAGTGGTTACTTCTGCTATGCAAAAACTTAATAAGGTCTGAGTTGCTGACTCTGAGGATAGTTTTTGTGTCATCATGGTTTTGTTCTTGAAGTCTTTGATATTTCAGAGTGTTTGATATGTAGGGGAGGATATAAGACTAAACCTACTGCTCCTACTGCACTACTGGTTTAACTAATCTCCTAAGTATTGGACAATTAAGGATTAGGGACCAAAGCTACAATGATAACTGGGATAACAGGATAGACAATATTTTGGCCCTGCACCTCCCGTGTCAACAAGGACCCAATAAATCAACCAACCTACTGAGCAAGGAAATTGTTTTTTTACCCCAAAGAACAGGTATCAACCAAGGTACAGTACACTAAAAAGAATGCCAACAAAGAAAGAAATGTTTTCTATGCTTCCACAGGAAGTTACATGTTCAAGCAAGACTGTCACAGGAAGGTTATTGATTTATACATTGTTTGTATCCAGCTATGCTACTGAATTTATTAAATTAGAACTTATTAAATCTAGAAGTCTTTTGCTAGAGTTTTTGGGGGTCTTCGATATAGAAGATCATCATCCACAAATAACGATAATTTAATCTCTTCTTCCTTTTCTATCCTTATTCCTTTCTTACTATTTGTTCTGGCTAATGTTTCCAAAACCATACTGAATAAGAATAGTGGTGCTGGGTATCTTTGTCTTGTTCCTGATTTTAGCTTTCCATTTTTGCCCATTTATTATGATGCTGGCTGTTGGTTTGTCATTGATGTCTTTTATCAGATTGAGACAAAAACCATAAATTCCAATTTTATGCAATGTTTTTACCAGAAAGAGCTGCTGGACTTTGTCAAATGCATTTTCAGCATCTATTAAGATGGTCATGTGGTCTTATTCTTGGTTCTGTTGATATGATGTACTGTATTTATTGGTATGCATTTCCTGACTCACCCCCGCATCCATGGGATGACTCTCATTGTTCTCGGTGTATAAACTTATTGACTCTTTGCTATATTGTTTGCCAGTGTATTATTGAGGATTTTTTCATCTCTTTTTATTAGGGAGATTGGCCTGCAGCTCCCTTTTATGGCTGGGTCCTTCTCTGGTTCTGGGATCAGGGTAATAATGCTTACTTCCAGAATGAATTTGCCCTTGAGATTTCACTAAAGAGTTTGAGAGGTAGTGGCATTAAGTCTTCTCTAAATTTCTTGTAGAACTGAGTGGTGGATTTGTAAGAGCCTGAGCTTTTCTTTGTTTGTAGGCTTTTAAATTAACCTTCAATTTGACTGTTTAGACTTTTTATATCTTCTTGATTGTGCTTTGGCAACTCATATATGTAGCTAGGAATCTGTCCATTTCTTTGTGTTTCCATCCTATTAGAATACAAGTTTTCAAAGTAGGTGTCTCAGTTACTTCTCTCTTATTGCTGGAACAAAAATACTTGGTAGCCAAAATTAAGGATGGAAAAGTTTACTTAGCTCACAGTTTGTGGAGGTTTCAGTTCACAGTCAGCTTGCTCCAAAGCAGAGTGTACATGGTAGAGGACAGCAATTCATGGCAGAAAAAAAAGTAAAACAGCTAGAGTAAAAAAGGAGGAGCAGCAGCAAAGAGCAAGCCTCTCTCTCTTCCTTATATTGCATTCAAGCTACCTGCCCCAAGAAGGGTGTAGCACTCACATCCAGAATGCCAGCACTGGGTTGTGAATTAACTGCAAACTCTAGAAGCCCACCACCTGACTACATGAGGTTTTGTTGGGGGGGGGGGGACATCTAGACACAAACTGTAACAGTAGGTATTGTTGATTTTCTGGCTTTCTTTCAGGATCTGTTGGGATTTCACCCTTTGTGTTCCTAATTACAAGGATTTCAGTTTCCCTCCCTTTTTTTTTTTTTTTTTTTTTTTTTTTTTTAGTCACCACTGTATTAATTTCTGCTGTTCTTTGTAATTTCCTCCCTCATACAGGTATTATGCTTTACTTGTTTCTTTTACTAGGAGTGTGAGGTTTGGCATTAGGTTATTTATGCTCACTGTTTTCCTGATATGGATAGTCACCACTATAAATTTGTGTAGTGGTGAATACTTTGTAAAACTGCTTCACGTCCAGTAGGTTCCAACATGTTGTAGTGGCACGATCATGTGATTGTGGCAAATGTCTAATTTCTTCTTTAATTTCATCTGTGTCTAATTGGTTGTACAGAAGGGTGATATTTAATTTCCATGCATTCATGAAGTTTTCGTGGTTTCTTTTACCATTGATTTACAATTTCATTGCCCTATGGTCTGATAATATTCATGTGATAATTTTAATTTCTTTCCACTTACAAGCATGTTCTATGGGCTAGTACGTGGTCTAATTTGGAAAACATCACAGTACAGCTGATAAGAATGTATATTCTGACATTGCAGGGTAGAATACTATAGATTTCTAAGTCCACTTGTTCAAAGTTTTGGTATTTGATTTTTTTGTCTATGTGATCCACTTGTGAGAGTGGGTTATTAAAGCTTCCCCATTGCAATTATACTAGTGGTTATTTGATTTTTCATGTCTATTAATATTTGTCTAAATAAATAAACTATATATTATATATGTGTGTGTATATGTATATGTCTTATAGAGTTGTGTGCACTGTTATTTGGTGCATATATACTAATGATTGTTATTTCTTCCTAATGACTTTTCCCTTCACAAGGATTAGTGGCCTTCTTTGCCTTTCTTAATTAGTTTTGGCTTAAAATCCACTTTGTCTGCAAATAGAACAGTCACCCCTGATTTTTACCCAAGTTGCTGTTGTATGGAGTATTGTTTTCCATCCTTTAACTTTCAAACTGGAAAATGTTTTTGGCATTAGCTATGTTTCTTCTATGTAGCATATTGTTGGATCTTGCTTCTTGGTCCTTTCAGCAAGTCTATCTCTTTTGGTGAATTGAAACCATTAGCCCTGATTGTATCAGTTGTAACTGATACAAACTGAATTATCTTTGTTGTTCTCCTGTTGTTGGTTCTCTTTTTTTCTCTGCCAGGAAAATTTTCTGCTATTACTTCTGTGAACAGCTTTTCTTATGTTGTTTGTGCCATTTCCTGCTTTTTTTTCTACCAATCTTTTGTCATTCTTTGTTTCATCTAGCAGCTGTTGGGTAGATTTTTCATGGTCCCTTGCAATTTTTAAGAAATCCTTCTTTTCTTGATCACTAACCACATTCTTCTCTCTATATCTGGTATTTTCTCTTCATACTGGCTCATTGCTCTGTATATACTTTCAATAGACTTTTTCATGCTCCAAATATTGGTCTGAATCTGTTTCATGATTCCATATTTTTCCTATGTGCAGGGTTGATAGTTTTTATCATCTAAGTGCCTCTGTTTTTTACAAAATTTGTATTTTCTTCAAATCACTAGCTATGTCTTTCATTATGGTCACTATCTCTCTATTTATCTAAACAATTAAATTGATTTGATTTTGTGCTAGAGTCTCATTGATCTGCTTTGTTACCTTTACTGTTATCACTTAGAATCCAAGTGGGTGGCTTTCAAATTGTTCTATCTCATTGTCCCCTGGCTTGCCTTGGGCAAGCTGAATGGCTGGGGTTGCATCATGTTTAAGTGTTGCATTTTTTTTTTCTAGTTTAAGTTTTGGGGTGATCATTGTAAACTGGTTATGGCAAGTATCTTTACTGCTAGTATTCATAAATCTTAAGAAATAAGTACTCAGAGATGTATTGTGGGCATACCTGGCATCTGAGTTTTGAGCCTGCCACAGTATCCTGCCTCTTCAACATACTGAGAATGAGAAGTTGCTGCCTACTTGGCCGAGCCCCCGGTTCATTGTCATTGGCTTATAATATTGCTTATGACCCTTAGGTAATCTCAGTCTTGGTTTACCAAAAACAACAACTGATTGAACAATTATCACCTTGGCTAAAGTAGTACAATCAGCAACAATAATAGCATCAAACAAGCTAGCAAATGACTAACTAGTAACTACTAATTCATCTATGAACTTTTACTATATGAATTATATTTGTGGTTATATAAAAAAATAAACCAGAAAATTGTGGGGGGTTTTGGTTGTTCTTTTATTTTTTGTGGAACCAAGGATTGAACTCAGGCCCTTGTGCTTGCCAGGCAAGTGCTTATTCTACTGAGCTATCATCCCAGCCCCAAAACCAGAAAAGTGTAAACGGTAAATAAGTCCTCATTACGGCTATTTTATGCATGTAAGAGAAAAAAGAAAAATAAAAAAGGTCAACATCAAGGTAGATCTCTGCTATCCCTGGTAGACAATGTCAGCAGAATGTAGATCCAAGGCAACTAATTACAGCAAGCCATCCATAGTTTTACAGCTAGATAAGCTGATAAAGGCAGCAAGCCTACACCTTCACTTGCACTGAAGTTCAGACTGGTTTCCAGCTGTGAGCATGGGGCCTAATCTGATCAGCCTGTGATACTCCATGTGCCTCCTGCAAGCCTGAACTCAGCTCCCATGCAGTTTGAACTCAGCTTCCTCTCCCTGACACCAAGAGTGGTGCAAAGGAGCCAGCCTGCAGCTGTTTTGAGTTCCGAGGTCAGCTGGCCCATCTTCTGAACCCAAATTAACTCACCAGCTACTGCAATCCAGTTTCTACTGCTATATTACACTTGCATGTTTCCCCACAGAGGCCTCTGATGTCATTAGTTGTCACCATGAACCTACAGTTTTGAGCCACCCCTCCCACACTCAAGGAGAGTCCAGGCTCAAGGAAAAATGGCCATCTGTCACCTCCTTTTCTTCACTGAAGTCTCTCTCCCCGCTCCATGAGTTTTGATCCTTAGTTCAGATTCTTCCTGGGTCCAGCGGACCCACTTCCCTCCTTCTTCTCTTCCTCAAATTGCTAAATATTCCAGCATCCAGATACCAAATCTCAGAGAGGATTTTTCTCTGCTGCTCACCACTTCAGCATCTTTCAAGAAGTCTCCTTGTTTTAGTAATTGTCTAAAGTAAAGACAAGTACTTCTCCTTGTCCAGGACACAGTAATAAACCAAGCATGTAAGAGATCCTTGACAAATCCTTCCTAAGTATATTTCTGCACCACACCTTGTAGGGCTTTGACAAAAAATTAACTTTGTCATCAAGGTACAGAGACATGGGTTTGTCAGATGTATACTCTAAAATATTTGCAATGAACAATTATTAATTTTAATTTTGAGTTTTATTATATTAAACTATGAATACTGAGCAGGAAGAGATCATAAAAATAAAGTATAGAGTATTAATATTTATTGAGCATTTATAAAAACAACATTTTCAACATCAACTGCTTTCTGGTGTACAAAGTATAAAAATGAGCATCAGAAATAAATTCCCATATAAACTACAATAAACTAGTAACAATCTACAAAAATAATCTTTACTTCAATTATCACATGTAAGGCTCTCTACATATATGACAATAGCATGTTCCATGCACACATATCACTTATATCAACAGCACATGTCTTTTGCTTCCTGGCCTTTGCATCTCAGTGTTCTTGCTATTTTGTCAGGAGGTTCTTATTGTATTATACAGTGTGTTCTTAACAGGAACATAAAATATCAATAAAATAAAATCTTAAATTCTTAATATGTAATTAATAATAACTTAACAATTTAATTCTTAATTTACATTAGAATTACATTTTCACATCAGCTGTATACTCACTTATGAAACCTAAAAGGTATCAGAATTAAATCCCTATATGAATTACAATGAAAATACCAACAGAACTCTACCACAAAAATAAGCTTTGCTTCAAGTGTCTCACCCAGTGATGTCCTCACACATGACAACTGTGTGTTCTGCACACAAATATTAATTACATTGATAGTAAGTACATTCTTTTTCTTCCTTTCTTGTAGGGTACAGTTCTTGCTTTCCTGTTGTTACACGAGGTCTTTATAATGCTGTACCTGGATGTTTCCTGGTCAACACACCAGAATGTGTGCGCCACAATCTTTTTGCACAGTTCACTGGGCAGAAATATTTTGTTTTCCTTCTGTTATAAATGACCTCTTATGAGCTCCAGTCCCAATCCTGTAAAAAAAATTTCTCCATGTTTTGTACTTGTTACTTTCTTTATAAACTATGAAACTACTTATGTCACACATTTTTAGGATCAAATAAAGCACAACCATTTGGGCAATTCATTATACTTCAAATGACATCACAGTTGCTGCATAATTCAACAATGTCTACCTCACTGCCAGGTTTGCTGTTGAAAGTTTCCATCTCACGCTTCCAGTCTGTAATAGTTTCCCTACCAATATGTCCATGATGGTGAAATATGGACATCAGCAGTACTGGTTTGCGTTTCTTTGCCATATATGAAACTAAGGATATATCTTTCTGAAATTCAAAGATTGTCCTATATAATTTTCTGCTTTGAAATTGCAACATTTCATTTGAAATTTCCATTTTGTTCCTACATACAGTTCCCATGTTGGTCAACTTTCCTCCGTTAACAAATGTATGTAACATCAGTTGGAAAATTGTTGAATGTGACGTTCTGATTAGTTTGGGAGATGGGAGCAATGACTCAGTTCATGACATCACTTGTTTTTTTACTATATGAATCAGGACCTGAAGGCTGAGTTCCAGGATAAATTTCTACACTGAAAGAACAGTATGTCTTGACATATACAGGGGCATAAAATTTATTCTGATCCATTGTTTTTCCATAAGTACTCAACATTCTTACAGCCACCATGAGGAATCTGTGCTGAGTACAGCAGCCCTGTGAATACTTGCAATTCAGGTAGGAAGGTGTTATCAATATGTTTGGCTATCAGTGCCTACAGAATGTCTTTCATGCATTTTAGCCTTTGTGCATTTCACAGCATCTTGGTGCATTTCATCTGTTATGGCATTTAGTACCGGCATTCTGTCCAATACATTTCACCCCTGCCAAGATCTTCACAGTATTTGGAAGACCTAGTTCTAACCCTGGATCATTCCACTTGGTTGCACAGCCTCTTCTCAACATTCACACTGGTCAAATTTGTAGTCACAGCACCGTTTTCTTTGTCATCTGAATCAAGTAGATCTACATTTCCTGTGTCTGTATCCATCAATTCCTGCTTCATTTCACTTTCACAGGAACCAACTCACATGGCCCATGTCAAAGTTGTTTTGTGGTCATTGTCATTTTCATCATCACTCTTCTGTAACCAAAGCATGAATTTTGCCATAATGGATCATCTTCACCTCTATTCATGAGTCATCAGATGATTCACTTTGACCTCCTCCAAAATGTGAAACCTGGTTTTTCATGGGTCATTATACTGAACTGGACTACTTCTACCAGAAAAAAAATAAAAGAAAAAAATTAACAGCTCCAGGAATAGTGTGGGTCTCCTGGACCCTCTGTGATGCTCAGTTAGACATATACAAACCCAGTTAGCCAGAGCATAAAGATGTGTCCAAATCCTGTTCTGACACTTTTGCACACATGCATACTCTTTGTCATTTGTAATACTGAGTAAACACATAAATTACATATTCTCCAAGCTGACTGCTATAAAACTGAAGTACAAATTTATAGTAGAAAAAGGGGAGGGTCAGCTAGATCCAAGCTTAAGCCTCAGTGATTAGGGGGTCACAGATAACAGACTACCAACAGTAGGATAAAAAGTGTCTGGAATTCCTCACAAAGGTTGATAGGGAAATAGGGGAGACAGAAATATATAACCGAAGAAAGTATAGTTTAAGAAAAATGTTCAAATTATGTATAAAAACTGAAAGGCTATCATACAAAGAAATGGATTTTCTACATATCAAATAGATATCAGCTGCCTAAAGTTTCAGGATGACATTTTTTAAACTTTATTATTAGTCTATGTTTGGAGACATAATCATCACCATCTTCTTCAGGGCTCATTCATGTGCATACCATATTTTAATTCTTTTTTCAACCCATTCCTCTTTCCTGCTCCTGCCACTCCTCCATTTCTTGGTCCATTTCCTTTTTTCAAAAGCTCCATCTCCCCATTTCCTATTATTTATTGTTTATTTTGCTCTTTAATTTATGTATACTTTCTGTTTCTCATACAAAAAAATCATGCAATATCTAAGCTTCTGTGTCAAATTTATTTCTCTTAATATTATGGTCCCAAGGTACATAGGGAAGACATATTTTGAGTCATATTTAAAAATAACTATTACAATTAAAGCTTTTTAACAATGAAATTAATTGTCATTAACTTCTTTTTTTTTTTTGTGGGACCGGGGTTCAAACTCACAACCTTGCACTTGCCAGGCAGGCACTTGTGCCACAGAGCTATCTCCCCAGCCCCTCATTAACTTCTTATTATTGAAGATAGAGAAGTGGCTAAATGGCCATCAGTCAAAGATTTTACAAATGGAATTTCTATACTGAGAACTACATAGGGAAATCTGAACTACAGGTTCACATGATTCAAAGACCATGTCACCCTAAGGTTATAAATATTTAATCTCAGCTGTACAAAGGAGTTAGTATCCATTACCACATTATATTAAATATATTTATTCAAGAAACACTGAGCAACTAATCTCAACAAATGACTGTATTATTCTTTTATGAAATAAGTAAAAATAAAGTATGACTCCTACTCATCTAAAAATCTATAGTCTAGGAAAGGAAATAAGGCAAGTCTGATCCAAGGTAGAACAAGTGCTATGAGAAACAAACAATGTAGTTTAGTTTAAGCTCCCCCATAAGTGACTTTATGATATCTGAGAATAAACCCAGTTGATCTGTTAAAAGCTATAAATAACTCCTAGGATTAAGATACTTTGACATTTACTATTTACATAATACTTTGATGTCTGCCACAGTTAAACTATAAAATCTGAATATAAAAAATAGGAAACATGGAGATAAATAATTACTAAAATGGGTATAAATAAAAAACAAACCCCCAATCTAATAACTTTCTATTAATGGTTTCAAATTATATTATCCCCGTCTCCAAAGATGATTTGAAATAACAACCCAATATTTTACTTGAAAAATTCTAACGTGAAATGTACCAATTCTATCAAGATTACCTCCTGATTTTCTTTTATACATGTATCAATTACCTGATAAAGTATGTTCCGAGAGAAGTAAGTCAAAATAGACAAAAACTAGAATACTTCTAAATTTACATTTTACAGAGGTGAATTACATGGACCAATTTAAACAGGAATCACAGCACTCGGGAGGCTGAGGCAGGAGGTTTGGTGCGAGTTGGAGACCAGCCTGGGCTACAAAAGTGAGCTCAGGACCAGCCTCAACTGCATAGCGAGACCCTGTCTCAAAAAAATAAAAAATAAAAAATAAACAGGAACCAATCTCACGTCATATTCCAAGGAAAGATCTCTTACCATCTCTAAGTACATGCTTTTTTTAGCAAGTCAGCATATTTAACCAAAATACATAAATCAATAGCAGAAAAATGTTGGCTAAGAACCAATACATTCTAAAAATAAAACCCTCTAAGACCATCACAGTACTTAAAATTAACATTTTTGCATAATAAAAATGCTCCTAACAAATATAAAGGATTTAGCTTAAGAGACAGAAAATGCAATAAGCAATTGCATTTTTTGAAAAAGGAACACTTTATCAACTTTATAAAACACATAGAAAATGTTTTCAGGAAACTACATCAATGTCAAAAGGGCATAAAAGCAAGTCAAGTTGTCAATTCATAGAAAATAAACAGATACTTAACATACCACAGTCCGAAGGCATTGGTGCTGCAGAAATGGAAAAGATAACTGGTGTTTCAGATCCTGGAAACAAAAGTGGGTATCTTCCAAGCAAAGGATTTCCTTCTAATGGAAAATCTGGAAGGTCCTCTATGGTCATTTTCTAGAAAACCACCTACAATGAAAAAGGGGAAAGGAAAAACACTTTTACTTTCTATGTGTGCAATCTACAATAGTAACCTTAGATTACAAAATTCCTTACATTCTTTTATTGTCTAAACTACTGACATTTCCAACTGAAATCTTCAAGAATCTCTCATTATAGAAGAACAATTCCTCTGGACACACTGTTGTTGCAGAAAGAAGCTGTTTCATTGCTTCTTACACAGCCAATAGCATAATTAATCTCTCTAGACAAAACTCTGGAGCACTAAACTGTGATACATGCAAATGTATAAAATGCAGAGCTAATTGAAACAGTGACAAGTAAGGGCCCACTGGCCCTGTGGATGGATCTAGCTTCTCAGAATGCTGACAGATGTTGGATCATCCCTGATCTAGCAGCTCATGTCATGTGCTTAGCACAGGAAAATAATCTACTTTAGAATGTTTCTATCATTTTTCTGAAATCCCATAAAACTTTCCTGAAAATTAATTATATCACTTTTACAAGTATAACAGCTTATGGGGATTCCCCCACTTACCAATGTGCCAGGGTCTATGTACTCTATCCTAACAGAAGATGCCAGGCCATACCTTTAGAACTGTACTGCTCATACTAGTTCTTTATTCCAAAAAAGCTGAATGCCTACATCTTTACTCTTAAATTTGTGCTATTCCCTCATCTACATCTCAGAAATAACAGGAAAAACAGATAAAATTCTATGTTAAGTTAAACTCATGAAACTAAAAACTCCATAGTTTCTTTAGAGTCAGATCTCTCATCTGAAATATTATGAATCCTTCTATTTTGAAATATAAGCAGAAAATCATATTGCAAAATAAAATTAAGCTATTTTAAGTCTTTTCAGTATGAATAATCGACAAAACTAAGGTAGCTAATGATAGCTTCATCTAGTAGCAGATCATGCCAGCTCGTACTCCGAATGTGCTCACTTATGCCTGGTTAGGCAAGCCTATACTCACCTTCACTATCCCACCCTTCTCAAAGGAAACTGTCACTTCTCTGAGTTAACTGGTTTCTTCCCAATTTGACTCATATTCTGGGGCAAGTAAGATCATTTTTCCTCAAGGAGGATGCATTTATACGGAGTGGTATATATTAAATAACCTAATCCACTTGTTACTCTGCTACATGGTTTCAAACTTTCTTGGATACTAAAATCACTTGACCTCAACGTTCTGAATCATTCTAACTTTCATGTTGCCACACAAATAAGAAAATGACAAGGTCAAGGAATTGGTGTTAAGACAGGAATAGTGGCTTCCAAACACGGTCAGCGGTAAGGCACACCACGAAGACAGCCCTCCTTCACTTTACAGCTTCTCTCTAACTCAGGATTCTACATGCTGGCTCTCATTTGCTGTAAACCTTAGCAATATTCTACGTAAGAGTATGAAGCTTTCTTTGGAAGAAAAGAACAAAAAGTTTATCAAGTATCTATTAAGGAAACACTGGGTACAAAACACTGGTTGTTTCAGAGATTACAAGAATGAGTATGAGATAGAGTTTGATAGAAAAAAAAAACAATTCCAAGTTAAGTCTAAGACATTTAATATTCAAAATGACAGTGATGTACTGCTCAGGTACCTATGTTATAGAGTAATAGTATCACTAAGCTTTTCTTCTGGTGGGTTAAGAATATAAGTTTACAGGCAAAAAATTAGAGAAAAAGAAGGGCTACAAGGATAGCCAATATTTTGGCCCTAGACCTTCAAGGTCAGTGAGGACTCAGGACATAAGAGAACCTGTGCTATAACAGCCTATAACTTAGTGGTTTCCCAAACTTTCTGTTCAAGGATATTATGGGGCTACAGAGAAAAGGAACTGAAGATACATAGTGTGCCAAAGGAGAGTCACTTAGAAAACATCCTCTCGGGCTTTCACAGAGAGCAAACTGGTCAAGCAATGGCCGTGACTCATCCAGATAGTGACACTGACAACTGTTCTACAAAGCACTGTACATGATTCCAAAGTAAATCCTGAGGGGATTTGACTGACCTTGGGAGATACAAAAGTTACACATTTTGCTATACAGGTCGTGCTTAAACTTGCCTCTAACCACCCAGCAGAAAAGTTTAATCACAAGGCATAAAACGGAAAGCTAGATTAGAATGATGAGCTGTAAAAGGCTTAAATCAACAGCTTCCAACATTGCCAGTTTTACCAATAACCCACTGCAACTATCTGACGTTGGATTATGTATACAACTACTTTCTCTCAGTTCAATGAAAAGAAATTTGGTGGTACCAACAATGATTTGAAAAGTTATAATATCTACACCCTGTGCTCTGCATAACTAACAGGAGGACAACAATATGCATTGTATCAAATATTGAAATGTACTACTAACGTGTTTTGAAACTGTCACATTGTTATACATTATTATTTCTTATTAAAAGTAATAAATAAAAAAATTTTAAAGATAAAAAAACTAAGTCACAGATGATCCATGTTAGCCGATTTATGTTAGTTTAGAATATACTGAAACAATGACTGAAAGTATAGATTATGAACATAGAGCCTCCAAAATTTGGAAATGGTGTACTGAAAAAGTATGCCCACATAAAGACTAAATCAATCAATAAATACACTTTGAAGAAGTTAAAAAGAGGAGTGCATGAAAAGGACACCAGTTTGAACACTGGCATATGACTAGAAAAGCAGGAGGAGGTCAGACTGAACCAGGATTTGCAGACCATCCTGAGTTCTTAAATACTTGACAAAAGACAAGCTCACCCAATTCCAAGGGCATTAGGGAGTTATTCATGTTTTAAAAGGGAGCAGCAGGCCTAACGTTATGTTTCAGAAAGATTAACTATAATCATACTCTGGAACTCAGAAATATTTTTAATACCCTTAATTCTTTAGGAAAGTGGTTATCTTTCTAAGTCAGTTATGAAGAGCCATCAAGGGCTGAGGAGATAGCTCAGTGGTCTAAATAACTGCCCTGCAAGTACAAGGGCCTGGGGTTCAATGCCCACATGCTGCACCAGCCCTAGAACACGAGGTGCACCTTGCTAGCCCTGACACCAGGCATGGTGGCACACACGTGTAATCCCAGCACTAGGGAGGCTGAAACAGGAGGATCACTACAAGTCCAAACTGCCTAGTAAGAACCTGTACCAAATAAATGAAAGGTTCTCAAAAAAAAAAAAAAACAAATGACTCTCCTTTCAAAGGACAGAATGTCCCATTCAAAAACAGCTTTGAGGGCTGGCAAGATAGCTCAGCAGACTAAATGTCTGCTTTCACAAGCATGGGGACCAGGATTCAATCCCCAGTCCCCCATGCCACATTACCCCCACTCCCAGGGTGTGCTGAGCTGTTGACAGAGTCTAGGCATAGCGGCACATGCCTGTAATCTCAGAGCTGTGGAGGCTAAAAACACGATCACTATGAGTCTAAGATGCATAGTGAGACCCTGTACCAAATACATAAATGAAAAAAAGTTTTTAAACCTGATTTCCTTGCAGACTGCTAAGCTCCGTAAAGAAGAATGCATCTGACACAGCTACCAGTTACCACAGAAGCAAAACTAGTATGTGTCCTATACATATTTAACAAATATTCAAATCCTAAATCCGAGGTGGAAAAATAAATCACCCAATGAGATGTCATCAACTTCACTGTCTTACATACTTCAAATCAAAGAAGTTACAGTTTTATCAGACCAGAGCAGTGAGCAAACATTCTTTGTATTTTATGTCTTTGCGGCATTTTTCCTTAGTCCTATTCCTTTTCCTTCATGAAAAAAAAGAAAACATTCTACCTTTCACTCACAAAGAAAACTATACACTTAATAAAGTTTTATGCAGTCCCACAGCGTTTTCTTAAAAGAACTTCTGTACCTGAAGAACTCTCACATGCGGAATCTTGGTAGAGGTAAAACTGACCAGGTTGAATAAATACTTTTATTTCAAAGCCTCCTATTATTTACTGATGAAAACTGATCATACAATGTAAGCCTAGGATAAAAAGTCAGTCCTAATTAATTGTGTACAGATAGGTACAATAACTAGAAGGAAATTCTCCAAACTTTTAATTATATAGAAATTCTGTTTTATTCGCTCCACCCATTTAGCTTTGAGCAAAAGCAAGACTCTAAAGTCTCATGATTTCCAAGGATCCCTGGTTCTGCCATAACAGAGAAGTGGTAAGAAGTATCCACCAACTTCACCAGTGTAGTTCCAGGGTAGGTTGGCTCCAAGGAAGAGCCTCACCCAGGCAGGAGACTCCAGATTTACATGAAATGTGGCTCAAAGCATCCTCGATGTAAAAGGCTCAAGTCCACAGCTGCCAATATTGTCAGTTGTGCTGGTAACCCACTACTATGATGGACTATTGGACTATATATACAGCTACTTTCTCTTAGTTCAAGAAGATTTATACTAATAGTGTCTAGAGAAGATACCATGGCTGCATCTTGTACTGTGAACAACTACTATGAAGAGAATAATATGCAAAGTATTAATTATTGTAACTGTCCTGCTAACCTGCTTTGAAAAGGTATCACTGTTATTTCTTTCTCATTAAAATTAATAATAAAAAAGAATAGCATCCTTGAGACACAAACAAGGCCCATGTATCCACCTCTGTGGGAATCACAAGGCACTTTCACTCCATTTCCCAGAGTGATTTATCATGAATCTCTATCTTCACGAGATTCCAAAACAAAACTATTGAAATAAACAAGCAAAAAGCACAACTCTTTCACTTACCACATATAAAACATCTGCTCACTCATTAAACAAGTATTGAAAGTATATGAGTATTTCATGAGACTCAAAAGCAAAACAGAACAAGTAAGCATGC
>PVJA010042373.1:0-17358 GCA_004027025.1 Myocastor coypus | reverse complement strand
TTTTTTTTTTTTTTTTTTTTTTTTTTTTTTTTTTTTTTTTTTTTTTTTTTTTTTTTTTTTTTTTTTTTTTAATGATGCAGGGTCTTGCTACACAGTTCAGATTCATAGTGATCACTCCTGTTTTCAGCCTCCCCAGTACTGGGATCACAGACGTGCGCCACCATGCCGTTTCGGTGGTCAGCTCAGCGCACCCTGTTTCAGGGCCGATACAGCATGTAGTACCAGGGATCAAACTCAGTTTCTGAACCTACAGGGCCTCGAGTGACAGTTCAGGGTCGACACAGCCCCTCTAGAGAGGAAGGAGGCTCAGGAAAGTCTTCCAGGCTGGAGAAGGAGCACCAGAAGAGCAGCCACCAGCCAGAGACTCCCAGGCAATCCTGGCAACACCTGGCAACGGGTGACCCAGCCCCACTTGCTGAGCAAATACATCAATCTAGGAAGAAACTCGCCCAACCTGACAAAGGAGAAGGCCTCAAGGCATCAGTGTCATTGTAAATCAGCCCCAGGTTCCAGTGCAGGTGGTAATGTTCTTTCGATGGAACTCTGGGTGCAGCCTTCGAATCTGTCTAGAGAGGAAGTCCAAAAAAAAGGCGAAGTCAAGAACCTACAAAGTTGCAAACTGTCGTCAGGAGCCCAGCTCCCTGCCTCAGCATCTTTCCTGAACAGCGCTGCTGTTAGACAACAATATTAGCTACCAGCTGATTGAAGTCTGGAACATCTGTCAATCCTACCAGAAACTAAACCAACATAAAACGCTCACACAAACTAGCAGAAATAGAGAGAAAACAAGCGAACAAAAAACACTTCTAGCCAGGCGTGGTGGCGCACGCCTGTAATCCCAGCACTTGGGAGGCTGAGGCAGGAGGATCGGTGGCAGTTCGAGATCAGCCTGGACTACACAAGTGAGCTCAAGCCCAGCCTGAACTGCATAGTGAGACCCTGCCTCAAAAAGAAAAACAAACAAAGACCACTTCTGTGGCAGCATGATTCACAGTTCTCAGGGCAACAGCCTCAGTGACCATCAACAGGTTTCTAGAAAATATGATACATGCAGAGAGGGATATTAGCAATAGAAAAAGAAAAAAAAAATCCAACTCCTGTCATTTGATGAAGCAGAAGACGCTCTGCTGAGTGAAAGATGCAGAAAGACGAAAACTGCTCCATCTACCGATGATTGGAATCTTTATGAACTCAAAGTAGCAGAGTGTGGAGTGGTGGGTACTGGTGTTGGGGTGTAGGAGAAAAGCAGAGAGGTAGATCAAGGGGTACAGGCTCTCGCTTGTAAGATGATGAAGTCCTATAGGCCTGCTGTGTGGCATGGTAATGATAGCTAATATTTTGCATGCTTGAATACAAAAGATCTCTTGCTAAAAAATTATAATACATGCTCTGCCTCACAGGTGTGTGCATAACACTGTGTATTCCTTTTTCTTTTTCTTTTTTTGGGGGGGCAAAGTGTTGTTCATTAGTTCAGTCTGGCCTTGAACTATGTAGCCCAGGCTGGCCTTGAACTCACAGCGCTCCTCCTACCTCAGCCACCCGAAAGCTGGAATTATAGGTGTACACCACCATGCCCAGCTATGTATCATTATATATACAGAATAAAGAGGAAAATTTTCTCAAGGGAAATTTTTAAAAGTTGAAAAATTGAGCTGGGTGAAAATGAAAAAAAGCTGCATGTCAAAATTTGTGGTGTTTGGGGCCGGTGACATGACTCAGCGGTCTAAAGTCCCTGTTTAGGCAAGCTTAGGCAAAGCGCAGAGACCATGGTTTGATCCCTGGCACCACATGCTGTGCCAGCCCTGCCCCCAGAGTGGGCTGAGCTGGTCATAAAAAAGAAAAAAAAATTTTTTTTGGTTATGAGCTACAGTAATGCCAAGCAGGTAATGCACAGCACCGATGCTTATGCTAGGGAATGCTGCCCCTTCAACTAGAAAAAGAAGAGCAGAAAACCTTGTTCTTTGAAAAGATCAATAATAGGGGCTTGGATTTAGAAAGACTGACAAAGGAAAAAGAGAAAAGATGCAAATTACCAATATAAAAAAGTAGCAGGATAGGGCTGGGGAGGTAGCTCAGTAGAATAAGAGCCTGCCTGGCCAACATAAGGTCCTGAGGTCAATCCCTGGTACCACACACACATACACACACACACACACACACACACACACACACACACACACGGAACAGACTAGCCATGTAGACAGTGCAGGCAACAGAAACAAAACAAGGGAGCATTGCAAATAACCCTAGCCACATAAATTTAACAACTATTCAGGAAATAAAGACAAATTCAACTTACCCTGCATGAAGTAGCTAATTTGAACATCCTACACTGATTAAGTAAATTGAACTTGTTGTTTAAAAATTCCTAGACCAGGGAGATAGCTCAGTAGCATAAGTGCTTGCCTGGCAAGCGCAAGGTCCTGAGTTCAATCCCCAGTACAGCAAAATCAATCAATCAAACAAACAAACAAACAAAAACCTCCTTAGATAGCTAGGCAGTCTAAGCTCCTGCCTGGTAAGCACAAGGACCCAGGTTCAATCCCCGTGCCATGCCAGCCCTGAACCCTGGGCAAACTGTGCTGGCCATCGAAATCAGGCATGGTGGCGCATGCCTGTAATCACAGCCCAGGAGAGGCTGAGACAGGAAGATCGCTATGAGTCTGAGCTGCATAGTGAGATCCTGTACTAAATAAATAAAGATTAAGGGGCTGGGGAGATAGCTCCGAGGCACAAGTGCCTGCTGGGCAAGTGCAAGGTCGTGAGCTCGAACCCTGGTCCCACAAAAAAAAAAAAAAAAAAAAAAAAATTTAAAAAAAAAAAAAAAACTCCTAAAAAAGAAATCTCTAGTCCCAAATGGTTTCTCTGGGATATTCTAGCAAACATTTAAAGACAAATTGACAACAATTCTATAGTTTCTTCTAGAAAAGTGAGAATGGTGATAAAACTCTCTAACTTATGTAATGATGTAAGCATTTTCTTTGTACTAACACTGATGAGCATATGAGAGAGAAAACTACAGACTAATATCCCTTATGAACAGACATTAAAGTTCTTAGCAAAGTATTAATACAAAGAATTTAGCAATCTACCAACAATATACTATGACCAAGTGTCTTAGTTACTCTTTATTCGTTGCTGGGACAAATACCTGACACTCAAAATGAAGGAAGGAAAAGTTTATTTAGCTCACAGTTACTGGAGGTTTCAGTCCATATTCGGCTGGCCCAAGGCTGAGTGGAACAGGGCAGAGAGCATCCAGTTCATGGTGGCGGAACAGCAACAAAATGGTGACAGAGGCAGCCAACCAAACAGGGAAGCAGAGAGCAACTGCAAGAGTCTGTCTCTATCTCACTTCATATTACATTCAGGCTCTCCCCCTCAGCCTGTCTGCCTCAGGCCACACCTGTAATTCCAACAGTACTCAAACCCATGATCTCATCAGTGTTAAAACACATAATCCCAGTGGATCATGAGTCAAGTCTCAAACTCTAGAGGTCCCCGCCATATGATTGCATGAGGCTTTGGGGGGACAATTAGACATAAACCATAACACCAAGAAACATTTATTTCAAGGATATAATGCCAGCAGATTAAAGCACCTACAAGCAGGTGCAGGGGCCAGGGGTTCGATTCCTGGGTTTGCCATGCTAGCCCCACCCATGGGGTGAGCTGAAACAGTAAACAAGACTGTTTGGAGTGGGACAGGCTGGGCATGGTGGTTTGTATCTGTAATCCTAGCTCTTGAGAGGCTATAAACAGGCAGATCACTACAAGTTTGATGTAATAGTGAGACCCTGAACACCCTGTAGACCCTTCCCTAAAAAATACAGAAAAAAACGTTTCTGAATCCAGAGTATAATGCCAGTGGGATATTTAAAATTCAGTGCAGGGCCAGGGATATAGTTCAGCAGCACAAGCACCTGCCTGATAAGTGCAAGGTTCTGAGTTAAGTTCCTGGTACAAAAATAAAAACAAACAAAACAGTCTATCATAGCACTAGACCAAATCTTTCTGTAGAAGAAAAAATCACCTGACTGTATCAACTGATATAGAAAATTATTTGAAAAAAATCAATAGTAATTCATAATAAAATATCTTGGCAAATTAGCAATAGAGAGGAAATCCCTCAATGTGGTAAAGGGCATCTAAAAACAAAACAAAACAAAAACAACAAAAAAGTACACTTAATAATAATTACCAGTTCACAATTCACAATTATGAATGAATGAATGAATGAATGAATGAATTTTTTCCCATAAAAATAGGAATAAGATAAAAATGTCTGCTTTCACCACTATTATTCAACCTACACAGGAAATTCTAGCCAGTGCAGTAAGGCAGGAAGAGAAATAAAAGGTGTACAGATCAGGAAGGAAGAAACAAGTGTCTCTATTTGCAGGTGACACAATTGGCCATATAGAAAATCCCAAGAAATCTATCTGCAGCCCAGGTGTCCCACACTTTTGGCCCCAAATGTCCAGAGGGACCAGCAAGCCTCAGACACCCTGCTTCCTCCCTGGCACCAGGCTGGTGAGGCTGCTTTTTTGCAGGAAGAGGGGCTCCTTCCTCCTGGGCTCTGGCCTAGGTACAACAGAGTTCCTTTCCCACCCCAGAGGTTCCCAAGGACTCTGGAAGTGCTTTATCATTATTATTATTGTTTTCTTTTGTTTTTTATGTATTTGTTACAGGGTCTCACTAAGCAGCTCAGATTTGTAGTGATCCTACTGTTTTCAGCCCCTGCCCCCCAGCACTGGGATTACAGGTGTGCACCACCACTCTGGATGTCAGTGTCTGGCTTGGCATGACTGGGGGTGAGGCCAGTGCAGCATGTGGTGCCAGGGATCGAACACTGGTCCCTGCGCTTGCCTAAGTAGGCACTTAGTCTGCTGAGCTACCTCATTGGTCCTTGGCTCTGGAAATGTCAACACTGTCTGCAAAGTGACAGCCAACCCTGGCTTTTCTGGGAAGCAGTCCTCAGGGTTCCCACCTGCAGGCCAAGTACTGAGCTGGGTGCTGTGGACACAATCGTGAGTTTAGTGGGGGCCCCGGGATGCAGAGGGATGGAAGCTCTATACCACCCCGTCTCACACTCCAGCTGCTCTGGTCTCCTTGTTCTTCCTTGATTGCCCCAGGTCCAGCTGCCACAGGGCCTTTGCACCTGTTGCATTTGTATCTTCTGTTGACTCAGACCTTCGTCCTCCAAGTATTTGCATTATCGCCACCTCAAGTCTTTGCTCTGCTGTTCCCTTCTCTGTCCCCCACTTATGATAGCAATCAACCTCTCAGCCTGCTCTTCCAGCAGCCCTTGTCTGGTTCCACTTTTGCTCTTTCTGTACTGCTAACATGCAGCCTCTATAACTCACTTACGTATTGCTTGTTTATTTCCAACAGAAAAAAAAAAAAAAAAAAAAAAAGCTCTATGGAGGCAAATTGCTGTCTACTTTGCATGTTATGGATTCCAAGAACCTAAAAAGTGCCTGCCAGCAGTAGGGTCAAAACAATTTTGTTGAATTAATAAAATTGCTTTGGTCCCTCTCCTCTTATTCACAGCAAATTTATATCCCCAATGGCCAGAGAGAAAAGGGATGAAGAGAACCATCTCAGAGCCTGAGGCTTGCACGCTCCGTCTCCGGGCCTCGCCTGCCCATCTGCAGCACGAGGAGGACTCAGAGGCCTTCCCGCGCCAACCCGAGACGGCTCCCGCCTGCCCCCTTCCAGTAGCAGATGGAACTAGATTGAACTAGATCGCATCATCAGCTCTGAAGACAGACACAGCTGAGCACCAGGCCTGGTCACAGTGCCTGGGAACAGCCTGGGCTTTGAGCCTAGAGAAAGTGTCTGGGCCCTGGATGCCTGGGCTATGTGACCTGGGAGGGCTGTTTAGCTTCTTTGCGTCCCAGTGACCTTGTGACCTTGTCTCTGACTCAGGTACCACACTGGGACCTGGTGCAGCCCGGTGCTGGTATGAAGGAGAATTTGTGCTGGAGCCTGTGTGATCAATCCCACAGCCGGACTCGTCACACACACACACACACACACACACACACACACACACACACACACACACACACACGAGTTGCCGAGCTCCCATGCCTCCAGGCTGGCTGCAGACCCTGGGTGTGTCTTGCTCCCTGTTGGGACCTGTCCACTGCCCTCCCCAATTCCTCACCCTTTTGCAGACAGAGCCTGGCGCCAGCGGCCCATTGCGACTCTCCGAGTGAGCACCCCGGGGGCTGTGACTGTCTGGTCTGACTGGAGGCCCCAGCCCCAGGCAGCACCTGGGCAGCAGAGAGCACCAGCTTCTGGGGTCAGCTGCGTCCTCCCTCCCAGCTTTGCCCCACCCTCCCTATAGGCTGGGAAACTCACTTCCTATGGGTGTCTTGTTTGCCCCTCTGTAAAGTGGGCTGGAATAAGCCCATGTGTACCTCATGTCCCTGAAAGATATAGCCTTTTTTTATTTTATTTTATTTATTTTCTTGTTTCAGAACCTTTGTTTATTTATTCATTTTTATGGCCGGCTCAGCCTGTTCCAAGGGTAGGGCTGGCACAGCATGTGGTGCCTGGGATCGAACCGCAGTCCCTGAAGCCTCCCAAGCTTCTCCAAGCAGGCGCTTTAGACCTCTGAGCCATCCCGCCGGGCCCAATACAGCCTTGATAAAGTGCGAAGAGCATGCAGCCCCTAGACAGGCAGCTGACAGGCTCACCCTCCGGAACCACAGACACTAGGTTCAAATCCCAGCTGAGCAAACCTGAGAAAGTGACCTGTCACCTGGATGACCCATGAGAGACCTCTCAGCACCTGGCTGGTCTGTCTTTATTTATTTATTTATTTATTTATTTATTTAGGATACCAGTGACTGGACTCAGGACCTTGGGCTTGCCAGGCTAGCACTTATTCCACTGAGCTATCTTTCTGGTCCTTAGCTGGTCTTTGAACAAGGGCCTGACCTGTGACTTCTTGCTTTATCTTCTCTCTGCCACCTGTTATGGTTATGGGATCCAGATTGTTGGCCTCAGGCCAGGACAAGCCTAAAGGTGTGAGGACTCAGACCTGCACCCCTCACTCCTAAGTTTTCCGAGCTGTCCTTCTGGCCAGGATACCCACCCGGGCGGAGGAAGCTACCGTCCACACCCAGCCGAGTGGGCTGGGAGGAGTCACGCCTCGGCCTCAGATTGCAGGTGCTGACTCACGGCTCCTCCAACAAGCAGTATAAAGGAACCAACCCACGGGCTTCCTGCAGCAGCCAGAGGATGGCCCAGGGCAGAGTGATCCGCGTGGCCCCAGAGCAGCCTACCCATGCTGTGTGCGTGCTAGGCACCGACGCTGAGCTCGATGTCTACAGGTGAGAGGGGAGCCCCAGGCAGGGGCTTGGGGAGGACACCTGACAACGCCAGCAGACTCTGCCACCGTTTGAGCCCCCAACGGCCTCTGGCTCTGGTGCTGGCCTCTGTGACCACTGCCCGGGAGAGCTGTGGGAAAGATAAGCCCGAGCAGGGGCAGTTGAGAGAGATGGGCTTCATGACGGCGAGGCCCCCGTGCATACAAGGGTGACTTCCCGAGACCTTGCCTCCAATGTATTGTCACGGGGCAGTCAGAGATCAGAGACTTAGCTGTGGTCACACACAAGGCCCCTGGCCCACACCTGGTTAACCAGGAGATGCACTGTGTGCGCCCCTCCCAGGGGATGTGTGACACTGCAGGGAGTGATGGGACAGGCTGCCGCCTCAGAGAGACAGGCGGAGGTGCCACCTAGCCTGCTGTTGGCTGGCGGAAGTGGCCTCAGTTCCTCCAGGTGTGCAGTGAGGATCCTGCCCTCTTCATGGAGTGGTTTACAGATGAGATGTGGGAAAGGGTAACAAGGTTCATTAGGTACTTAGCTCAGTGCCAGGCATACTCCTGGTAGCTATTCATTCGTTCGTTCGTTCGTTCGTTCGTTTGTTCGTTCATCAAATACCAGTGGAGGGGCTCGGCAGGATGGCTCAGTGGTCTAAAGCGCCTGCAGGTGGCTGCAGGTGGCTGCAGGGACCACAGTTCTATCCCCGGCACCACATGCTGCGCTAGCCCTGCCCTTAGGGCAGGCTGAGCCGGCCATGAAAATAGATAAACAAACAAACAAAAGTTCTGAAGCAAGAAAAAAATAAAATAAAATAAAAATAATTTAAAAAAAAATACCAGTGGAGGACCTAAAGCGCGTTAGGCGCTGGATCACACTAGAGGGTCGAGTAGCTGTCCTGGAGTGTGCATGGTGCCGTCATCATTGTCCTCCTCAGTGACCACAGAGGTGGGCCTTGGCTTCGGCCCACAGGTTGGGCACTTGTGGTCCTAGCACAGTGCCAGCAGGGTTGTCCAGGTCATTTTCTTGAGAGTGTCACTCGCTGCTTGAACACAGCGGCGTCCAGGCAACTTTCTAGGCCCCAGTGGGGAGGCAGCAGCAGACCAAGAGGCCAGGAGCAAAGCCAGTGCGCAAGCCGGGTGCGGCTGGCGGAGCTGCACAGCGGTGGGCTCGGAGGGGACGGAGGGGGCTGTGGCTGCAGCGTGGTGAGCTGGACCTCCAGGTGCAGTCCAGGGGTGGGTGAGGTTACCTGGCCTCTTCTAGCTGGGGAGCTGGCTGAGCAAGCCCAAGAGGAAGGTGGCCCAGAAAGGATGGGGTCTCCTGAGTCCACAGGAGCCCCAGAAGCCTCTGTGAGCCCCATCATTCTGTCCCCCAACTGGTGCTCCTAAAGATAGTTAAAATGATGTCACCTCTATGCATGTAGCAGGCAGGCCATGCTTTTATTCCCATTTTACAGAAGGAAAAAGGAAAGCTCAGGGCCCGGCAGGATGGGTTAGTGGTCTAAAGCGCCTGCTTAGAAAAACTTAGGCGGCTGCAGGGACCGAGGTTCGAACCCCGGCACCATAAGCTGTGCCAGCCCTGCCCTGAGGGCAGGCTGAGCCAGCTATGAAAATAAATAAACAAACAAACAAAGGTTCTGAAACAAGAAAAAAAAATCAAATTAAAAAAAGGAAAGCTCAAGGAGGTTAAGTAACCGCCTGCAGCTGAGGGAGCCAGAGCTCAAACCCAGGCAGCCGGCTTCAGGACCCTTCTGTCCATGCTGGCCCTGCACCAGTCTTCTTGTCCCCTCTTTCCAGTCCCACACGGCCCTCATCCACCAGCTCCCTCTGCCTCCCTGCAGCCCCTGCCCTCTTCCTAAGTGTGGGCCACTGAGCCTCTCCTCCCCCAGTGCTACCCAGTGGCCTTGACCTCTGCTCCTGTTCAGGGACCTGAAGTGGTGGAGCAGGGGGTAAGCGTTCCAGCTGGAGCTGCTCGTGGAAATGAGTTCCCTTTCATTCTGAGCTTGAAAAGTGCTCTTGCTTGGACCACTGAGATAGCTCAGTGGACTAAGCACCTACTCAGGCAAGCGCAGGTACCAGGGTTCCATCCCAGGCACCACATGCTGTGCTGGTCCCACTCCCAGATGCACTGAGCAGGTCACTGAGAAAGGGCGTGGTGATGCACCCCTGTAATCCCAGCACTGGAGAGGCTGAAAACGGGAGGATCACTACGAGTCTGGGCTCTGCATAGTAAGACCCTGTACTACCTACATAGAAGGAGGAGGAGGAGGAGGAGGAGGAGGCAGAGGAAGAGGAGGAGGAGGAGGAGACTCGGTTCAGCTTGTCCTGTGGTGGCCTGTGGTCACACACACAGTGCAGAGCCCCAGGCCTTGGGGAGGGTTCCTTGCTTGGGAGCGGAAAACACTTAAGAGAAAGACCATAAACCATGGCCATGGCCTTGGCGCGCTTCCCAGGCAGCCCGGCCTCTCCCAGCCCGTTTCCCCATCTGGCAGACAGTGTGGCTGTGGCGGGTGACAGGAGCTGTGTGTGCACTTCCTCCACCCCACACAAGGCAGAGGAGCCAGGGGACCCGAGGGCCCAGCCACCTCCTTGTTCTTGGACCTCTGATTCTCTTTTGCGGTTGTACCAAATGCACGGAGTCTCCTCTCCATCCCCTGGCCACAGCACAGGTGCAGGGCAACGGGGAGCCCAGGGCCTGAGAAAGGAGCCTCCAGCCTTCTGTGGTGGAGAAGAGAGGGCTCGTGGGCCGCTTGGCCTGGGCCAGGCTGGTGCACTGCGATGGCGGTGTGGGAGGCTTAGGGACTTGGAGCACTGTGAGCCAGGGATGTGACAGCTTGTCCTTGGCACAAGGTCTGGCACAGGGTGGAGTGAGCGAGTGCGTGTTATGTCCGTTAGCTGAATGAGTGAACAGATGTGAGCAGTAAGGGAAGACTGTGCCCAGCACCTAGCAGGCGGCTGAAGTGTTTGCGGAGTGAACCAAAGAACGTGCAGCCCGGGGAATGCCTCTCCATCTTTGTGCTGCCCCCACCATGCCACCTGGCAGGGCGAGGCGCTCAGTCACTGGGAAATCCTCCGGCAGAAATTCAGCTTTGTGAGCTAGGTTCCCACCCCGAAGCTCCTGTGCCAGCCCTGGCACCCATGTGTCCCCACCCCTGGTGGACTCACAGTCCTCAGGGCTGTGCCTGTCCCCTGAGCCTGGTGCCTCCCTAGGGGACAGTGCAGTTCATTTTTTTTTGTTGTGCCCATACCCAGAGCTGCTTCTCCCTGGGGAGGGAAGCCTGAGAGACAAGGCAGCTGCCTTCGCCATCCCCTGCAACCCGGGTGTTATGGTTTATGTCTAGTTGTCCCCCCAAAACCTCATGTAGTCATTGGGCGGGGACTTCTAGAGTTTGAGACGTGATTATAGGTTTTAGTACTGATAGGATTAAGGGTCAAAGTACTTCTGGGATTATGGATGTAGCCTAAGGCTGGGGCTAAGGCAGAGAGCCTGAATGTAATATAAAGAGAGACAGAGGGGGCTGGCGGGATGGTTCAGTGGTCTAAAACGCCTGCTTAGGAAAGCTTAGGCAGCAGCAGGGACCACGGTTCGATCCCCGGCACCACATGCTATTCCAGCCCTGCCTCCTGAGCAGGCTGATCCGGCCATAATAAAAAAAAAAAGTGAGACAGAGAGACAGACTTGAGCTGTAGCTGTTGCTCTGCTGCCCTGATTAATTGGCTACCTCTGCCACCATTTTGTTGCTGTTCCGCTGCCATGAACTGGATGCTCTCTGCTCTGTTCCACTCAGCCTTGGGCCAGACGAATATGGACTGAAAACCTCCAGTAACTGTGAGCTTACTTTCCTTCCTTCATTTTGAGTGTCGGGTATTTGTCCCAGCAACAAGTAAAAAGTGACTAAGACACCAGATATCACTCCTGCCCCCCCCATCCACCATCCCATTGCCTCGGTGACAGGAAAAGACACTGGGCATAAAGAGCCAGGCTGTCTTACTTTTTACTGGTTGCTGGGACAAATACCCAACACTCAAAATGGAGGAAGGCAAGGTTTATTAGCTCATAGTAACTGGAGGTTTCAGTCCATATTCGGCTGGCCCAAGGCTGAGTGGAGCAGGACAGAGAGCATCCAGTTCATGGTGGTGGAATAGCAACAAAATGGTGGCAGAGGTAGCCAACCAAACAGGGCAACAGAGCAAGAGCAACAGCTCTTGTCTATCTCTCTGTTGATCTTTATATTACATTCAGGCTCTCCGCCTTAGGATATCCACCCTAGACCACACCCATAGTCCCAGCCTTACTCAGACCGATAATCCCATCAGTACTAAAAAACAGTCCCAGCGATCATGAATCAAGTCTCAATCTATAGAAGCCATGCCCCATGATTGCATGAGGCTTTGGGGGGACAACCAGACATAAACCATAACACAGGTACAGGAGCACCTTAAGTAAACAGCAGTGCACTCCTGTCTCCAGCCTCAGTTTCTCCTTCTGTGGAGTGAGCCGATGGAAATCCTGCTCTGTAACGCTGTCCTGAGGCATGGTGGGCTGGCCACAGTGGTCAGCACAGGCCTTGTGGACACAGCCATGTGACCGCGGTGCTTGGGCCATTATTCCAGAAGGCGGGAAGTTTGCCTGCATTTTGCTCATGTCCAGAGGCTTCGCCTGAGACTGAGATGAAGAGCGGTGGATTCCTTAGTCTGGCAGAAGAAATTTCAAGGCAGTCTAATGTCAAGGCAGCAGCCTGGCTACTGTTAGGGAGTTTTAGCCAGATGTATGTTGAGGAGCAAGAGCAAAGAGCCCAGCAGGATGATTTCAAACATTTAGAGTTTGTCCAGAGAGGAATTTCCAGTAAAGCTGTGGACTGGTAAGATAGAGTAGAGGAGATCTTAATTGCTGAAAAGGAACAGAAGAATGGAAAGATCAGCAAAGGATGACACGAGAAGCCGTGGCCTCAAAGTTGCAAACATGAGAGACTTTTCTCTGAGAAGATAGCCCCACAGCACCGTGCTGCAGAACGGAGGCAGACCAGGGAAATCATTCCTTAAGATTTGGCTCATAGACCCTGGGCCCATACAGGCAAGAGAGCAGGAAGCCCGGCTACCGCCCAGCTGGCAGGCAGCAGACCTCGGCTTCATCCATGTGGCCCTGACTTAGTAGGTGCATGCAGAATGCAAGAGTTGTGAGGTCAGAAAGGATTCCACCCAGATTCCAGAGGATGGCCTGGGGGTGCAGTGTGAGGCAGTGGGTATGAAGCCGATGGGGCAGTGGAGACCCCAAAAGGCTGAAAGAGCCAGGAACTCGGGTCATCTAAGGAATGCTGCAAGGAGGGAACAAAGCCAGTGACAGAAGCCGTGGGAGCTATGACCACCAGAAGTGCCACAGGGGCAGAGCCACCCAAGCCCTTTGGAGTCCACATCTTGCCCCGGATTGCCTCAGCTGCTGGAAGTGGAACGGCAGGATTTAAAGTTTGCCCCACTGGCTTTTGGACTCACTTTAATCCTCCTCCTCTTCCTTTGTAACTTTTGGAATGGAAATGTCTACCTCGTGCCACTGAATGCTGTAAGTGTTTAACTCTTTTTTCGTTTGTACAGGTGCTCCTAGCTAAGATTTTGACTTACATCTCAGAAGAGACTTTGGACTTGGGCCTTTCAGAAATGCTGAAACCGTTATGACTTTGGTAACTCTTAGAGACAAAGTAAATACCTTTTGCATGAAGGAATATGCACGAGTCTTTGAGGGGCACAGGGGAGGAATGTTATGGCTCGTGATTCCCTGCCCCCCCAAGCCTCGTGTGGTCATGGATGGAGCTTTTTTTTTTTTAGAAGTGGGTGAAGCTAGAGCATGGGTGCTTCTGGCAATGGTTCATAGTGTGATCCTAGGCTCAGGGGCACTAGGATTAAGGCAATGGGTGCTACTAGCCCTGGGTGGCCTGGGTAAGGCAAAAGGGGCAGAGAGACACTGTTGAGGCATGCTGTCTTCTGCCACCATGAACCATTTCTCCTGGGCACTGCCACCCTGCCTGGGACCCAGCCAACTGCGGACTGAAACATCCACACACTGTGAGCTACATAAACCTCCCCTGCTTTCATTTAGGGTGTTGGATATTTTGTCTCAGGGACAGAAAAAGTAACCAAGATACGTAATTTCCTGTACAAACCCAGAAAAGGCATGTAGCTTTAATGACACAGACAAAAACTCACTTTGTCACCAAACTAAAAGCAGGAAACATAATCCTAAATCTCTTGGTGACCTCATGAAGTGGGTCCTGCCTTTCCAGGGAGTCTCCCACACCCTGGTTCAGCCACAATAATTTTTTTGGTTTGGTTTGTTTATTTTACTTTTTGAGACAGAGTCTTGCTATGTACTTCGGGTGCACCTTGAACCCATGATGTAACCCAAGTTGTCTTTCAATTTGTGGTGGTCCTCCTGTCTCAGCCTCCCAAGGACCAGGAGTGCAGGTGTGTGCCACTATGCCCAGCTCAGCTGTGATTTCTTGGCCTCTCCTCTGGGGGTGTTGGACTGTGCTCCATTGCTCACAGGACAGAACGGACTGCTTCAAGCTGGACTGAAGATGTCTCTTCATGTATACATAGAAGAAAATCACCAAGATGTTGGTCTGGGAGTGGCATTGCTGGGTTTGGTTTGGCTAAGATTTGGCTCTCCAGGCAAAGTTGGTTTACAAACAGTGTATAGAGGCTGCATGATTTGTCACCCATCAAGTGTGTAGAAGATTTTATCTTGTTAGAGTCTTAATACTTTTGCTTTCTTATCAGAAATGGAGCCAGGCATAGTGGCGCATGCCTGTAATCCCAGCACTTGGGAGGCTGAGGCAGGAGGATCCATATGAGTTTAAGGCCATCCTGGGCTACAAAAGTGAGCTCAAGGCCAGCCGAACTGCATAGTGAGGCCCTGTTTCAAAAAGACAAAAAGAAAGAATGAAAGAAAGAAAGAAAGAAAAGAAAAGAAAGGGAAAATACCTCTTTCATAGGAAAAATGATAATAACTGAAGCTGTGCTTTTAATGTTAAGATTAAGTTCTTTAAATATTCTGGATGCTAAGCCTTTACTGGTTTACCTTGAAAATATGCTCTCCTTAGATTGTGCTCATCTTTATGCTATTTGTTTTCATGTAGTTTTTTTTTTTTTTTTTTGTGAGAAGGGAGAGAGAGGGTTCCATACTGTCTTAGTTATGCTGCTGGGATAAACACCCAACACTCAACATGAGGTAAGGAAAAGTTTATTTAGCTCACAGTTATTGGAGATTTCAGTCCATATTCAGCTGGCTCCAAGGCAGAATGGCACATGGCAGAGGGCAACCTTTCATGGTGGCAGCTAAGAGCAAGAGCAGGGAGAGCTAGCAGCTGCTCAAGCAGCTAACTTCTCTTCCTCCCTTACATCGAAATGCAAATCGCCTGCCCCAAGTGTGGTGCAGCACCCATTCTCACAATAATCAATCACAAATTCCAGAAGCTCCCATAACTGCAGGAGGCTCTGGGGGGGGGACACCTATACACAAACCATAACAGGTACCAGGATCAGACTGGGGACCCTGTGCTTGCCAGGCAAGCACTTATGCCACTGAGCTATGTCCCTGGCCCATCATCTAGTTAAACTTTTCAGTGTTTTTCTTTATGCTTACAGGTTTTGATGTCTTGTTTTAGAAAGAGCTAACAGATAGCTGTGCCCCTACAACTCCTTTTAAAACATTCACTGCCCTGCTGGGCATATTTATGACTGTTTCTGCCTGGAACTCTATGTATATGGCGTGAGACTGGGATAAATGTAATTCTTTCATCATTTGCCCACTTTAATTATTTTGTATGCCAATTCACAGTTGTTCTAGTATCATGTAGGATGCAGGCTCCACTGTCCCTGGTTCTCTCCAAGACCACTTTCATAGATTGAGTAGGGTCTCTCTTAAATTGTACCTTCCCTTTGTCTCAGCCCGGGCTATTACATCCCCATCCTTAGTTCCATGGCGTTAATAGTAAGTTTCGTACCTGGTAGAACAAGCCCTTTACTCTTTTTCTTCTTTTCTTTATGGTGTACCTAGACTATTTAGCCCCCTTGGTTTTCCACATAAATTTTAAAATCAGTTTGTCAAATTCAATAAGAATCTCTGGAACCCCACTGAATGTACGATTCCACTGGTCAGAGTTGAAGACCTCAAATGCTTCCCCTCCTGTGACCCTTCTGCTGATTTAAATCTGCCAATTATCAGCCCACCAATTTGATGCTTTTATGACTTTCTTTGTATATAGATGATGTTTGTTTAAATTTGCGAAAGGATATACCATTCTACTTGTTTGCCATCCTTTCCCGCACATCTCTGGCCTCAGGGATCTTCTTCCAAAACTAAGTCTTCAGAAGTTGCTTGGGTCAAAGTCTATTGATTTTTATTTTTATTTATTTTTTTTTTCTTGTTTCAGAACCTTTATTTGTTTATTCACTCATTTTTATGGCCGGCTCAGCCCGCCCCGAGGGCAGGGCTGGGGCGGCATGTGGTGCCGGGGATGGAACCATGGTCCCTGAAGCCGCCCAAGCTTTCCCAAGCAGGGAAGCTGCTTGGGACCACTTTAGACCACTGAGCCAACCCGCCAGGCCCAGTCTATTGATTTTTAATATCCACTTTTGTTCATCTGAAAATGTCTTTATTAAAAAATAGGAGGAAAAGGACCGGGGAGATAGCTCCATGGCACAAGTGCCTGCCTGGCAAGTGCAAGGTTGTGAGTTCAAACCCTGGTCCCATAAAAAAAAAAAAAAAAAGGAGAAAAAAAGTAGGAGAGGTGTTATGCATGGTGGTGTATGCCTGTAACTCCAGAACTTGTGAGGCTGAAGCAGGAAGATAACCTGAGTTTAGGTGTTCAAGACCAGCCTGGGAAACATAGCAAGCCCCTGTCTAGAAATAATGGGTTCCCCATTATTATATGGGGGAATATATTGTTATTATTATATATATGATATATCATATGATGTATATGATATACTATATATATATTATTATAATAGGTGCACAATTCTAGGTTAATAGTTATTTTCTCAACATTCTGTGAAGACTTACTCAGTTGTGCCCTAGGTTTCATTGTTACTACTGACAAGTCTGTGGTGAGTCTAATAGTTAAACAGCCTGACTTCTCTCTCTGAGTAACTTTTGAGACCTTATCTTTGAGATATGTGTGTGGCTGTCAAGGTTATATCATTAGATGCACACAGCTTGAGAATATCTTTTAGGTGATTTGAGTTTTATAACATTAGGCAGGCCATGATCTCAGTTGGTAAGAATGTGGGTTATGACAAATAACATATTTTGTCTGATATTCAAATACCCCTTCAAGGGCCAGGGAGATAGCTCAGGGGTACAAGTGCCTGCCTGGCAAATGCAAGGTCCTGAGTTCAATCCCAAGTTACACTCACACACACACACACACACACACACACACACCCCGTCCTAGGGCCAGTGAGATAATTCAGTGGACTAAGCACCTGCTTAAGCAAGTACAGGGACCAGGGTTTGATCCCCTGTCCCACATGTTATGCCGGCCCCACCCCCTGGATGCACTGAGCCTGTGGCTGAATCTTGGTGTGGTGGCACAAACCTATAATTCCAGCACTTGCGAGGCTGAAAACAGGAGGATCACTGCAAGTCCGAGCTGTATGGTGAGAGCCTGTACCAAGTACATAAATTTAAAAATAAAATAAAATGTCTCCCTCACGCATCTTTGGCTGTTCTTCATTTTACCGCCCTGTGTGTGCCCGGGGACTCACGTTGATGGTGTGTGTTGTCTGTGCACAAAGAGAAGGCTGATCCTTGGATAACTGGCTGATTCCTTTTCTTACGAGCTTACTGATGCTTTGAAAAGTATCTTGTATCTGTGATCCAAATATCCTGTAAGAAGTCGGGCGTGGTGGCTCACGCCTGTAATCCCAGCACTTGGGAGACTGAGGCAGGAGGATCCGTGTGAGTTCGAGACCAGCCTGGGCTACAAAAGTGAGCTCAAGGCCAGCCTCAACTGCATAGCGAGACC